>JAXCGZ010006263.1:45000-47500 GCA_037179515.1 Halocaridina rubra | reverse complement strand
CATCGTAAATAAACCAGGACACATTCCAATATAACTCTTATCTTTTTTTATACTTTGCACTGCCATGTCTAACTCTTGAGCAGTAAAGGGATCATCCAATATGGGAATATTAGGTGAGTCTGACACAACAATGATTTGATTAGGATTAACTGTCGGAGGATTAAACAAATTTTCGAAATGCAATTTGAAATTGACATCTTCAGGTTGCACATCATTGGGTTCCACCACATTGCCATTCCAGTTAATAGATTTCCATATAATTTTTGGATAATTTTTTTCAAATATTCTCCATCGAGGGTGGTCTTGATCCCATCCATTAAACTCTAACTCCCCAGATTGAAAAACTCTGCAGTCTCTTGCTACATTATTGATAATCTTATTACCTGTCTCTAAAATATCAAAAATTTTCTCATACATACATACATACATGCATACATTCATACATATATACATACATACATACATACGTACGTACAGAAATACATTCATACGTACGTGCATACATACATACATAAGTACATACATACATACATACATACATACATACATACATACATACATACATACATATTTACTAGGGGTCGCCACAGCGAATCAATCAACTTCACATCACCCTATCCCCTGTGTCCTCCTCTGACATACCACACACCCTCATATCCTCCCTGAATGAAATATATTTTGCCCCCGGCCGAGACTCGTACCTTGAACATATAATCATTTGTGCCTATGCACACTGATTATGTGTCCTAGATTCGAGTCCCAGTCAGCGGTAGAATGTTTTATGCTTTCACATGATATATATATATATATATATATATATATATATATATATATATATATATATATATATATATATATATATATATATATATATATATGTGTGTGTGTGTGATTACCTAATTGTGATTACCTAATTGTGTTTACGGGAAAGAGCCCAAAGCTCGTATCTTCCCGTCTCCTGATCGGTTCCATTTTTAGACTTAGTGATACTTATCATACCTGTCCTTAAAACTATGGATTGAGGTAGCATTAACTACCTCCTCGCTTAGCGAATTCCAATTATCAACTACTCTTACACTGAAAAAGTATTTCCTTACATCCTGCAAACAAGTTTTCTTCCGAAGCTTCAAACTATGACCTCTAGTTCTAGAGCCAGCCATATCGAAATATCGATCCCTATCCACTCTATCATAACCATGAAGGAATTTAAAGACTGTCACCATATCCCCCCTTACTCTTCTAGCTTCGAGTGATGGCAAGTCTAATTCCCTCAGCCTCTCATCATAACCGAGATTGCGTATTTCTGGCACCAGTTTCGTGGCATGTCTTTGAACTTTTTCAAGCTTAGCTATGTGCTTTTTCAAGTGCGGATTCCAAAAGGGGGCTGCATATTCGAGTTTTGGCCTCACATAGGTTACATAAATATTTCTGAACATTTCCTTGTCCATGTGCCTGAAGGCTACCCTTACATTTGATAAGAATGCATATGCTGCCCTTACTACGCCATTTATATGTATTTCTGGAGACAAATCTGCCAGTATGTTTACTCCTAGATCTCTCTCATTTTCTGTCTCTTGAAGTTGTACTCCAGCCACCGAGTAGTCAAGCTTGGGCCTTCTTGCACTTGTACCCATTCTCATTACCTTACATTTTGAGGTATTGAATTTCATTAGCCACTTTTCTGACCACTCATGCAGATTATTTAGATCCTCCTGAAGTTCTCTACCATTGTTCTCGTTTTTTACTTTCTTCACAATCTTTGCATCATCTGCAAACATATTCATGAATGAATTTACAGACTCTGGTAGGTCATTTACATATACAAGGAACAAAAGTGGCCCTAAAACTGAACCCTGTGGGACTCCACTACTAACTCTTCTCCATTCAGACACTGAGTGTCTTACTCTAACCCTCTGTTCCCTTCCTTCTAAGTAAGTTTTTATCCATTCCAAGACATTTCCACCTATTCTAGCCATTGATTGCAGCTTCTTAATAAGTCTCCCATGTGGAACAGTGTCAAACGCTTTCTGGAAGTCTAGGAATATGCAATCTGCCCAGCCCTCTCTTTCCTGTAAGATTTGGCTTACCTCATCATAAGTGTGTGTGTGTGTGTGTGTGTGTGTGTGTGTGTGTGTGTGTGTGTGTGTGTGTGGGTGTGTGTGTGTGTGATTACCTAATTGTGATTACCTAATTGTGTTTACGGGAAAGAGCCCAAAGCTCGTATCTTCCCGTCTCCTCATCGCTTCCATTTTATACTTAGTGATACTTATCATACCTGTCCTTAAAACTATGGATTGAGATAGCATTAACTACCTCCTCGCTTAGCCAATTCCAATTATCAACTACTCTTACACTGAAAAAGTATTTCCTTACATCCTGCAAAGAACTTTTCTTACCAAGCTTCAAACTATGACCTCTGTGTGTGTATGTGTGTGTACATACATGTACACACACACACACACACACACACACACACACACACACACACACACACACACAC
>JAXCGZ010006263.1:22500-42500 GCA_037179515.1 Halocaridina rubra | reverse complement strand
TACGCTTACTATTGTGCTAACTACTAGAAATAAAATTACTTTGGTTTTCTTTAGAATGGCAACATCTTATCTCCTGAGCGCCAGTTGCCGTGTATCGCGCCAAGCGCCACCGACAGATCATTCCTAGACGAGACTTAGTTCGTTGTAGACGCACGTCAAAAGTGCTCTTCAAGAGATTATTTCCAAGTGCATTTCTGCTTTTCATCTGTATATTCAGAGCCAGCATCCGACGAGAATCAAGTGCAGCCATGATACATACTCTCCTGTACGCTGAGGTGAGTATAGTGCCATAATAGTTACTTGCGAGATGTGACCATAGTGCAAAGTGAAAGCTGAATGAACGGAGCAACAGGTTGTTAGGAGACGTGTGAGGGACTTGCAATATACTAAAAGAAATGACAAGTGGCATAAAGTTACAGACAAAATACAGAGTGCCTTTATGCACTTGAAGTGACACTAATATTACTAAACTGAATATGTAGATGACGGTGACTTGACCTGACGCATGACTATTTAGAAATTGGTGCCTTCGAGAGAGCATGCATTGACACTTACTTACACTATATTTTCTGGCTCCACGACGCCAAAGTTTAGTGTGTGTGTGGGAGAGAGAGAATGTTATATTTTTAATATTGACCGAGTTTTACTTAGACGTTTATTTCATATTTTATCCTGTCTTGCCCGATTTGATTATCTTATTGAATATAATTTTATATGTATTCACCGTGGCTCAAGCGGTAGCGTCCGCGACTTTGAGGCGTCAGGTCGAGGGTTCGCATCCCGTCACGGTCTGAGGCTAGCAAGGGCATGCACTCGGGTAACGATTACATCTGCCAAAACAAGTACTTCGCAAGAAGTCAACCGTCCTAGCCCTTGGTAGAAAAGGGTAGTCCGTGACCTAAAACCTGAACATTAATAGTAATAACACTTCATTATGAGAGTTTTTGATATATCAGAATTGGATGTCTAATGTATTTCAGTCTGTTCAAGTTCATAGCCGTAACAGGTCACTATGATTACAATTTGAAGTCTCCAATTTTATTCATATCGAGTTACAAAACTTACAGGATTGAATATCGAATATTTTGTATATTTTTTTTTAGACTCTCTCTCTCTCTCTCTCTCTCTCTCTCTCTCTCTCTCTCTCTCTCTCTCTCTCTCTCTCTCACACACACACACACACACACACACACACACACACACAGTGTGCGTATAAGGGTCATGTTACTTAATTTTTAATCACTTCTGTAACATTATTGATATCCTTGCCGTCTTAGTAATTTTGCAAGTTTTATCTGCATGGGCTGACTAAATACCCTACTCTCCCCCCTTCCCAGCTAAGCAGTTGAACGGGTTGTTGTCCAGTCTTTTAATGCGTAGTTTCTCTCTCTCTCTCTCTCTCTCTCTCTCTCTCTCTCTCTCTCTCTCTCTCTCTCTCGTGTTAGTTACCTATTGTCTGTTCAATTGTAATATGTTTTTGATCTGTTTACCGTTTCACTCGAAGTAAAATACAATTTTGCCTGGTATCAGTCAGATCAGGTAAATATTAGCGACCCCACATTTGAGAACACCCAGTGACGGGAGCAGTGGCTGCGTTGTCGAACAGACGATAATGGATTTATGTGCAATTTTAATATAGGTCTAGGGTCAGGTAAATATGAGTAACCCCAGAAGTTAGATAATCCCGTAAATTGTTAGGTTAGATTAGATAAGTTGTCTTGTAAATATGAATAACGTTAGAGCACCCCGGGGTTGCTCTTCTTTACCTGAATCATGTTAGTGAATGTATTATAGTTCGTGCGAAGATGCAGCCTTTGGTGCCGTCTCTTGATGTTCACAATCATGGGGTCTCTAATCTTTTGCCTGATCCCGTTTTTCGGTTACCAGCGCTCTCTCTCTCTCTCTCTCTCTCTCTCTCTCTCTCGTAAAGAAAACGAACCCTTGAAAAATTAGCATTTTCAAATGAATATGATATACTGCATGCAAGGCCTTGGATATCCTGTAGAATTGGAACCTATTTTTTATCAATAGCGAAGACTGGTTAAGTTAGGCTAGAAATTTGAGATTGGCCTTGAAACAAATTTTAACCTAACTTAACCTTCTCTTGATAAAAAGGTAGGCCCCTATTCTCCAGGAGTTCCAATGTCTTTTATTTTAGTTCTTTGCAATTAACTATATGATTGTTATTTTATATAAAATATTTTATAGCTATTAATGATTTGTTTTTCTTTTTGTCCCCATCAGATGAACCAGGCTGTGCCAGGGGCAACTTCAATGAGCCCAGGGCATGATAGCGGGTATGGGGAGTGCCAAGTTCCCTCCCCTTCCCAGTGGTCTGACCCTTGCTACTCGCCCCAGTCCTTCCACTCTCCCCAACACCTTCCCGTGGAGTTGGAGAAGGTGAAGGAAGAGCCTTTCTCTCCTCAATCCAACGCCACCTATTTGACTCTCCCCGCTTCTCCTCCGTCAGGAGTGTCCGGCCCCTCCATGACCCCTTCACTATCTCCTTCCATGTCACCTTCGGTATCATCTTCCCATCGTGGGGTGTCGCCATATGCCAGGCCTTCATCGACTCCTACAGGAGCTTCGGGTCATGTCATTAAGCAAGATTCCTACGAATCTTGTATTAACTTGGCCGATCTCCTGAATGACAATCAGAGTTTGATTCATCAGCACGGGACTGCTGGGTCTTCGCCCGCATACGGGGGATATTCTGATCACCCCCTCCTGCGTGGTCGCCTGGAAGAGACAAGTGCCTTCCAGAAGAGCTTCGAGACCTCTGGACATCTTCCGCTAGCTTTGGAGGAGCAAGGGGCGTACCATCATGCTTCAAGGAATAATTCACCTTACAAGGACTCGACCTCAGATGGACTAAGTTTCCTAGAGTCTCTTGTCGACGTGAAACAAGAAGCTGAGGACGATGTATGCCTGGGATCGTCCTGCGGTTCCCCAATGGTTCCTTCGCCTGGTTCGGCTTCTCCAGGAGGACAGCAGCAGAGGGACGTGACTTCTATGTCCCCGCAAGTTCCCCAGATGTCTCGTACCTGTCAGCGAGATATCCTTGAGACTGTTGAAATGTTGGCCCAAGAGCACAACAGGAGAGATGTCCAATGCGTTTCTGATTCGCTCAACATCCCACGTGGTGAGTTAATTATATTTTTAATTTTCTCTCTCTCTCTCTCTCTCTCTCTCTCTCTCTCTCTCTCTCTCTCTCTCTCTCTCTGAAAAAGACCATTGTTTTTTAAGATGAAAATTACATAAAGCTTGATTTTTTTCTGAAATGTTTGCTTGTTAAATAATTTTATCAATATTTTTTTTTACAGAAAAAAAAACAATGGTCGTTTTGTTCAATATTATTATTATTATTATTACTATTATATATATATATATATATATATATATATATATATATATATATATATATATATATATATATATATATATATATATGTTTACACAAATTATTGTTTTCGGTGGTATCAGGAGTGTTGTAAGTTTACATTTTTCTTTAGATATTCATGTATCTGTTTTTCTGTCTATCAAATATTTATCTTTCTGGGTCCCTGGAGACGTATTAGTCTCTCTCTCTCTCTCTCTCCCTCTCTCTCTCTCTCTCTCTCTCTCTCTCTCTCTCTCTCTCTCTCTCTCTCCTTGAATACTTATTTTCTCTCAAGTTTCCAACATAATAAAACTGCCTCACTTTTCTTGAATACTTATTTTCTCAATAATTTTCCAATTCGCAAAATGCGTTGTCTTCTCCTCTACCTCCTCCTTTCGACTCCACCACCTCCGCCTATTCCACTCCACCTCCTCTCTTCAACCTTGCTTAGGGTATATCTCTCGCACCCTGCCTTCACACCGCTCCTTTGCCATAGCAACAGTTTGTTGCAGATATGTCCCCGTTCGGTGACGAAAGAGCCGGCATCAGTTTATTATTTTCAAATCCAATATTATCCTATCCTAATTGCGTTATGCTTTTGTTTTAAAAATGAGCGCAGACACTTCGCAGAAGCTGTAAAGGTGGTGCTGATTGGCTTGCTAAGCTCTCTGCTAGGCTAAATAGAACTCGATTGATAAAAGCCGAGAAGCAATATAGATTTTTTTTTTTTTTTACTCAGACTATTTATGTTTCTCGATATTGGCACATATGTTTACTTGTCATTAGGATCAATATTGCTTTATAGGAAAGGTGAATCGTTCAGACTTGGGATTAGGATTGTCGATCTATTTTGATCTTTATTAATTCAGATCATAAGGGTGGTGACGTCTGTGGGGTATGTCAAGAGTTGAATGAGAAGAGCAATGGAGGGCAAGAGGTGAGAAGGGCAATAAACCAGTTTTTATCGGGAAATTTCATTAAATTGGATAAAAATCCCTGTTTTGAGAATTCGATATGCTTTGGAGACGGGATTTTTCATTTTTTTTTTTCATTTTTTTTTTTTTTTTTTTTACATTTTCTTCTTGGAGTCTCTTTCGTAAGTCGAGGAAAATATTCAGAAGAAATATATTAGAATTTTTTATGGTATATCGTTCCAATTATCCTTTTTTGCTATATTAATTCTTTGTCTTTTTCTTACACATTAATGGAAACCATTAAATTTTTTTCTTCATATTTCATATTATGTATAAAGAAATTGGTTCCGGTTTTACGTCACGGACTCCCTTATCAACCAAGGGCTAGGACGGTTGCCTTCTTGCGAAGGACTTGTTTTGGCAAATGTAATCCTTACGCTGAGTGCATGCCTTTGCTAACCTCAGACCGTGACGGGGCGCGAACCCTCGACCTGACGCCTCAGAGTCGGAGACGCTACCGACTGAGCCAAGAAATTGGTTAGAAACACTAAAAGCTGTCTGAAATTAAGCTACATATGTATCTCTCTCTCTCTCTCTCTCTCTCTCTCTCTCTCTCTCTCTCTCTCTCTCTCACACACACACACACAACCTGCGTTATAGACTAGTAGTTGGGAATCCCAGGTTGCGAAAGCGGCCGGAATATCGAAGATATGTTTACAATATATATTTGATTTACATTTCCCTTGTTTATGTTGAAAGTATTTCAATAGTAAACATGACCATAATAGCAATTGCATGAGAGTAATTAGATAGGCCTACTCTTACTATAAAGACAAAAGGGAGTAATTAGATAGGCCTACTCTTACTATAAAGAAAAAAATGGGAGTAATTAGATAGGCCTACTCTTACTATAAAGACAAAAAGGGGAGTAATTAGATAGGTCTACTCTTACTATAAAGACAAAAAGGGGTCAGGTAATGATTAGCGACCCTAGAACAATAGCCTCTTAAATGTTGTTAGGTTAGGGATCAAGTAATGCTTAGCGACCCTAGAACAAAAAATAACCTTTAAATGTTGTTAGGTTAGGTCAATGTCTAACCTAACCTAATGAACCAAAGTAGCTTAACCTAACAATTTATGGAGTTATTTCTCGTTCTGGGGGTGGCTAAATTTTACTTGATCCGTAAAAAAAAAAAGTATTGTTGCCCATACCTATATTTGTACGTACAGAGAAATAATAACCACATAACCTATGTACATCCGTACGTGCTATTCATAATTATTAGTTTAATATTTAGTATTGGAATACTTGGAAAGCAGTTTTAGTCGAATATTTCTTAAGATCATATCTTCGGATAGCGACAGATATTTTGATTTTTGTATAGAAAGATATCGACCTCAGATGTTATAGATATAAACCGATTGGAGTTCGATTATAGAATTTTGTTGAAGTATTTCGACTATGACATTGCTCCAATATGAAGTTTTCTAGGTAATAATAATAATTATAATAATAATAATAATAATGAAGTCATTTCAGTTTTTATGGTCTTTCATGCTATAAGTTTACAAATAATAATAGTAATGATAATAATAATAATGCTTTAGAATGGGGGGGACCCTATATCAGGGTGTGGCTTAGATCACTTTGACCCGGCATCAAGAGGGATGTAATATTGTGATATTAATGGTTTAGAACCTAGGAAGGGGGATTGTGTGAGGTATTATTTACAAGGGGAAAAATCCCCCCCCCCCACGTAACTTAAATTTATGGGGGGGTGGCATGACTTTGAAATATCGAAAACCAGGTTGCGTAGGAGGGCAACACCTATGATCTTATTGAGCGTGGTTTATTTGGGGCATCTGCAGGGAAATGTCCCGAAGTCCCTTGTTCTGTACTCCTGCAGCAGCAGGAGAGCTCCACCGTCCAGAAACAGGATGTGGATGACGTAGTACCTGACGTCATGAAGAGGTGCGTTGTCATCAACCCATCTCTCTCTGCATAGTTCTTCATTGGCGCCCGCTTGGCCAACACAACCGCCCAATCTCATCTCCTCATTTTGAACTGGTCTCACTCGAATACCAATTCTTGCAGAAAATTAATTGATATCTTCAAACCAAGTTGTAAATTTTGTCAAAGTTTTCGTGGGGTCGGGAATTATCTCGAAACTCTGTGCGGTGTCCTTTTGTGTATGCGTGTCTTGTGCGCCTGCGCAGTCAGTGGCATCCATCTTGTTTTTTTGTCGGGCAAGTGTAAACAAAATGGCGGATCTGTCTTTCAAGACTAGGTTCTTACATTTACCTGATCCAATGTCTGTCTATTTGAAAGGTACCGAGATTTCTTTTCTTGAAAATTTCTGTGTTTCATAATTACATCTATTTAGTAAGTTACAGTTGCTCTTGCCTTTACTTAAAAAAAATAAAGTGTATTTTTCTAGGCACTTTGTGTTTTCATTAGCTTTTTGTTTTCATTAATGCTTCAGTTTACAGCAAATTAAAATGACCCCCATAAATCATGTTTTCCCCTTCCTGTGTCTTCCAGATCCTGCCCAGTGGAGCGTGGAGGATGTGCGGGCATGGCTAAAATTCCAGGCTTCCCAACTGGAACTGCCTCCTCTCCGCCTGGATTTCTGGAGCTATGGTGGACCATCCCTTCTGAAGTTAACTGAACAGCAGTTCCGTCAGCTAGCTCCTATTGGAGGAGAACTCCTCTATGCCAAGTTGGAAATCTGGAGAGAGGCCTGGAAGTCATCCACTAAATTCCATTCTGGATCTCCTTCTTCATCCCCTCTTCATCATCAAACGTACACCTTCCTTCAGCATCCAAGTATCCCATCCCAGGATCATCATCATTTGCTAGCCATTGCTGTTCCTAATCAAGGTTCTGTCACTGCTGCTCATTTGCAACATTTGCATCAGCAGCAGCACCAAGTTGTTACCCCCAATGGTGGTTCCTCCCCTACTAGAGCCCCTGGAAGCCCACCATTACCCATGGTATCCCCACTGGCCCAGATCCCCACACCTGTGGCTCAAGTAAGCCAACAACTCCAGCAGTCCTCCACTGCTTCTCCCCCTTCCCCCCAGCAACAGCAGGGAACAACTGCCTCTGCTGTCTACCTTGAAGAACCCTGCCTGGACATGACTGCTTTGCTGCAACCTGCCAGCAGTCCGAAGACTGCCCAAGGCAACCATGCTCCTAACAACCACTGCTCACAACAAGATGAAGCTTATGATTCGGAAGGTGAGTTGACACTACCACTTAACTCTAGTTCTGTTTTATTAGTAAAATATACAAAAAAAAATTTGTATGATCGATATTTAAATATCTCCTGAATGAGTAATACATTGAATGACTGGAATTTGGACAGAAATATGTGACTGACGTTTTATTATGCAGTTGATGTATGGATGGATGACTTATTATGCAGTTGATGTATGTATGGATTTCAATTCATTTAATATTAATTGATGGCTCTCTCTCTCTCTCTCTCTCTCTCTCTCTCTCTCTCTCTCTCTCATAAACGGCTACAATAGTTCGTTTATGTATCCCAACCCCCTTCTAACCAACCTCATTGTTTTAACATTTTACTCTGTGGGGGGGAGGAGTCTTGCATTTACCCTTGGCAATTTGAGGGTGGATCAGGGGGAATCCATGAGCACTACTGTTCTGTTGTGGGGGTGGGGAGTACCATAAATTTACCTTGGGCACTTGAAAGGGGGTTGGAGGTACTGAAGAGATCTGTGGGGCATAGGCACCCTGAAGTAAGGAGCTGGGGACGACGATGATAAAACTGGGATATAATAGGAGGGATTATGGTGACTAGGGATATTGGAGGGGTGTTGGGGTAAGTGATCTGGGGGTATTATGCTAAACCCCCATTGCAACGCCCTTAAATGTAAGTGACTACCTATAACATCGTTATAATGGGATTAGCGACTTCTAAGTAAATTTAAGAGAATTTGTTTCCAAAAATTCTTTTCAAGCTTTGAACAGAGAGAGAGAAAATTAATATAGCTGAAGAGATGTTTATAAGGTGGTGGTTATTATGATATAGAGAGAAGAGACAGTTTAAAGGCAATATATATATATATATATATATATATATATATATATATATATATATATATATATATATATATATATAATGTGTGTGTGTTTATGAGAGAGAGAGAGTGAAGTTTCATGACTTATGATAACTATAATTTAAATAATAACTATAGTTTGGGGTGGCTCTGTTGCAGCGTCTTGAATTTCTTAGAAGGGTTTTGACGTCATCGAACGTGCGAAGGATATTCTGTATACATATTAACGCAGGGATACCAACAGAAAGAATCTACATTATAAATAGATTTGTTAAAATTTATGAATTTGTTTCGCTTTTTCGTTTGCTAAGGTAGTCATTTTTATGGTTACCAGTATGTTGATAAATTTGTATGGATATAATTAAATTATTTAACTTCCTCGATTCACTTCAAGTTACTTATGGCAACTCGCATAAAATCTTATGTTGGTACCCTTGATTAGGGTGTGGTTGAGAACTTGTTTGAGGGTGGTGGAGGTGCCTGAGGCAATGAGGGAGAGGAGGAGGGAGTTTGTTGGGGGTGAGGGAGAGTGTTCGACATTGATGAGAAGAATATGGAAGCAAGGTTTCATTCCTTTTAAAAGTGAACCTTTAAATCCATCCATATTTTAAGGTTTCTTTAATATTAAATCACATTTAAGCAGAAAATTAATATAAAAAAAATAATTTGAAAGTTTTTTTTTTTAAATTTTCACCACACATTTAATCAGAAAATTTATATAAATCATTTTTTTAGTTGTAAATGGATTTTTTTTATGCTGGCCACACATTTAAGCGGAAAATTAATATTCTTAAGTCAGGAAACCTCTAAAGACTCGAAAATTATTTCAAGTAAAATCACTCCCGTACATCGAGCGAGATTGACGCTGAAAGCGAAACAAATTCGAATCATCGTCACACTTTGCAAAGCCGGAGGAATTTGGCTGGAAATTCTTCTTCTTTCTCTTGCTCCTGAAGAATTTTCACCTGCCTTTTATCAACGACAAAGAATAGCTAGGTTAGGTTAGTTAGACTTTGAGCTTGACTTTCAGCTCAAAATTCCAACCTAACCTTACGTAACCTCTCTTGGCTGTTGACAAAAGAGCAGGTTCCAATTCTTCAGGAGTTTCCAACACCATTGTGATGCTTCGTTGAACTGAGTCAAGTTGCATTTGATTTTGAGCTTAATAGTCACAGAGCATAAGGAAAGAATCTCTCGCTTTCAGTACCATTTGTGATTCTGATGCACATTCACTTATCAACAGTTTAAAGTGGGGATACATGGGACTTTGCACCTTGCATACTCGCATCAGTAAGGCTAGAATTGCAATAGTGATACTTTAGACATAAAAAAAAAAAAAGGTCCACAACTCAAGGTAATATTTCTAGCCTCGCGAAAGGGCCTTGGA
The DNA here is from genome assembly GCA_037179515.1 of Halocaridina rubra. Lineage (NCBI taxonomy): Eukaryota > Metazoa > Arthropoda > Malacostraca > Decapoda > Atyidae > Halocaridina > Halocaridina rubra. Next base: position 32,737 of record JAXCGZ010006263.1, on the reverse strand, counting down.
AGAAGACTTCACTAGCCAGCCATTATTTAACTTTATTTCTTAAAATGTGTGATTTATTTCTTAAAATAACACATAAAACCCTTCCTAACAATATAACTACGAACAGAAGATTCTTTAATACATATATTTAACATATTTAAAACGCTAAAAATTACGAAAACGGGTTAAATTTGACGTGGAAAATAGCTTTATAAGCAACCAACCCCCGAGAGCAGTTTCATTGACGTCACATAATGTTGCTTACGTGACTAGCTTGGACGGGCTGGTTGTAAACTTGCACAGATACTGTACTCGGCGCTTAACATTTACAATATTTTGTTCATTTAAAAATCTTTTATTTCTGTTAGAATTAGTTTTATTATCATGATCCACATCTGTTGTTTTATTTTTGATCGTTGGAATTAATAACAGAGCCTTGATTATATATATATATATATATATATATATATATATATATATATATATATATATATATATATATAATATATATATATATATATCTTCTTCTTCATCTACATCTTTTTCCCACTTTTATGTGGGGTCGATGTTTTCTAGCCAGTACAGATCTTTCTCTTTTTCCCACTTATGTGGGCTCGAGTTATCTGTACTGGCCATATTTTGGTTTTGGCAAAAGTTTTATGGCCGGATGGCCTTCCTGCCGCCAACCCTCCCCATTTACCCGGGCTTGGGACCGGCACCAAGTGGAGGCTGGCTTGCCCCCCTCAGTGGCTGGGTTTGTCGCATAGGGAACGCTAGGCCCCGAGAAAATCTCGGTTGCCCGCCGCCTGCCCGCCAGGAGCAGGAACGGCACACGCTCCGCGACCGGTACTGTTGTGGATAGCATCTTACAAGTTCATTTCATCCTATTGCAGCTCTGCCCTTGGCGACACTGCCCGATAGGCTGCGTTCCCATTTCCATATGGGGTCGCATCAGACTCTCGACTGCTATCCATGGGTTTTGGCAAAAGGGTTTTACAGCCAGATGCCTTTCCTGACGCCAACCCTCCCCATTTTTCCGGGCTTGGGACCGGCACTGGGCTGCTATTTCTAGCAACCCAGAGGCTGGGTTATATATATATATATATATATATATATATATATATATATATATATATATATATATATAGAAAGAGAGAGAGAGAGAGCGCTTTTCTTTCTACATAAGCTATATTCCGGTGAAACTTAACACTAGTATTATTGTTGTGAAGAACTTATATGAATAATTTTCTATTAATCCCCCTTCTCTTCTTTTCGTTCACGTGACTTGTTCATCCAGTTTTCATGTCTCATGCCACTATTCATCTATTTTGCAATATTAAAACGAACTACGCCATTTCTTCTGAACTCCTTTCCTGCCTGCTCTGTCTTCAAGGCCGTCCGTCTTCGCCATCTTGTGCACCCTTCTCTTCGGTCATAAAAAAATTTCTGTATATCGCTTTTATTGTCCTTGTCCTTTTTTTTTATCTCTGTATTCTTGTATTTAAACGTTGATAGAATGTTTTTCTTGTACTTTGATATTATTCTGTTCTTATTTTTATGTACGTGTTAAAATATTTTTCTCTTGGTTCTTATTTTGCAAACTATTTTTTTTTTTTTCAATGCTTGCTTGTTCTTCTTGAGACGAATGTGTTTTACTTGGAAATTGACTGTATCATATGTGTACTTGTGAAGTCACTATTGTTAGGTACTTTGTGTGTGTGTTTGTGTATCTTTTTTTTTTATCCTGACCAGGACTCGAATCTAGACCCAATAACTGTGCCAAGGCACTATTTATGGATAGATATAATTGCATTATATTTTAATGTCAACTCAAAATATATTTTATTTTCTCCTTGACAGATGAAATGGAGGAAGAAACATGCAACAACGGAGGAAGTGGGCGTGGTGGCACACACATTCACCTGTGGCAGTTCTTGAAGGAGCTTCTCCAGCAGCCACAGCTTTATGGCTCCTGCATTCGTTGGTTGGACCGGCCAAAGGGCGTCTTCAAGATCGAAGACAGCGTCCGTGTTGCCCGTCTCTGGGGCAAGCGAAAGAACCGACCTGCTATGAACTACGATAAATTGTCCAGATCTATCCGACAATACTACAAGAAGGGCATTATGAAGAAGACAGAGAGATCGCAGAGGCTTGTGTATCAGTTCTGTCATCCCTACTGTTTGTAAGGTTGTCGAACATGAGGCCGCAAGTTTCATATGTGTGCTGCGCGTGTTTCTTTGTGTGTATGAAAGTGCGTATATGTTTGTGTGTTTCCCTCCTAGTTTTTAAGTCTGGGGAAGGTAATTTCCCTTAATTCACATGGTTTTATCACCCATTTTGGATAACTTGACTCGGCAGGTAGTTGCCTTGAGCGTCCATGATGGCGTGTGTGAGACCTATGTGTTATTTTTACACCATATATCTATGATATATTCCCATATGTAAGTTCCATGAACTTAGATTTTAAGTCTTGGCATGCATCAGTTAGTTGCATGCCTGGGCAGCCCATATATTGTTGTTCTTGTTGCCATTACGATGGTTTTTTTTATTTGGAAGCCGATTTGACCATGTTTTATTTATAGATGTATTGTACCCTCTAGGATTAAAAGCTAGGTATTTTAATGGTCATCTCGGCTCATAGGCCTATGTTAATTTAAATTATTGTTAAGCTCCAGTTTCTGACACATGTTCCTCTAGTTAGAAATTTGTCGTCAGCTAACAATTATAAATTGCCTGATCTAGTATTTACAGGAGAACCTGTGTGAGTAACTTCAGTTTATTTTATAATTTTTGATATTTTTTTTTTGTATGTGTGAGTAACTTAACTAAGAAGTTAAGGATTACTTCACCATCATCTGTAGAATGCTAGTGTTATATAAGTTTATAAATTAAGTTAACTATTAAGTTAAAATATTGAGTTGATGGTAGGTTAAGGACATAATGGCCTGGTTCCTTCCCTCCCAACAGCTCCGCTCTCACTCTATTTTTTCTACCACTTCCTAAATCTGCTTTTATGCCTCGATTTGTACAACTACTTTTACTGCTATTACCACCACTATTTCTGCTATTACCATCACTGTTACTGCTGCTTCTAGAGCTACCTTAGCACTGGTTCTCATCATATATAGTTTGGAGAATTCCACTGCTCTATTGGCTCATTCTTTGTCTTGGAAACATCTCGATGTACTTATTCAATTTCTTCTCATTGAGAGAAGACATGGAGATGTATTGGGTGTGTAGAAGATATTAAAAAAAAAAATAATAAAAAAAAAAATGTTGGGTGTCTGTATGTACTTACTGTTTTCTCACGGTCTAACTTCACTCACTCCCCTTGTATGGATGAATTCAGATTGTTAGAATGGATTTTTTCTTATTTATGATACATTTGAACACTCAATTTTAGATGTAAGATGTTAGTTGAACCCACCAAGAAGATATTTTAATTTTTTTCCTTTCGTGTTGAATAAAAACTGTAATGTTATATTTACTGGTTAAAAAAGTGTGATATATATATATATATATATATATATATATATATATATATATATTATATATATATATACACACGTTTTCAACCATACAAAAAAAAAGTAAAAAAAAAAAAAAATCCGACACATTGGCTTCTTCATTGTCATTTCATGTCATTTGTTATTAGTCCATGTTTTCGAAAAATAAATAAATTTCCTCCAAATCGCAAATGATTTTATTTTTCCTGGTCTTAGTAACGAGAATTTATTTATAGCAGAGTTAGTTTAGAGAAAATCTTAATAATCAATAATAAAGATTTACCAATGGAAACTATGACCGAAGTAGGTCGTACTGTAAAAAAACAAGATGGTCACTCCCAGTGGTAAAATTAGTCTTGGAGTTAAAATTATTGCAACCTGAAATTTCCATAGGTCTTAGTTCTGCTGTTGGGGCAAAGTTGAGGCGTAATCTTCAGCTGATAAAGACCAAGCTCAATTTTCACATAACTGCTGATAGAAGGTTCCAATACTTCATGAGGTCCTTACTTTTTCCTCACAATAGTAAAATACATTAATATAAAGAATAGAATTACATATGTATAAAGAATAACATGTCGAATTAAACTACAGCACAACGTATTAACGGTACAATGATTAATTAATGAGTTGTACTTTAAAATAAGAATTGCTAATGTATCCCAATGTAAACAAACCTGGTTTGCACGTGGAGATTATTAAAGAAAAATTTAATTTTGTTGCTTATAAGCATTTTAATGATCATTAAACGACCAAATTAAGTCGACAAAGGGAAATTTTGTCGATGCCAGACTTATGGCACTTACAGAAAATGGTGAATTGATGTGGTGTATAAAAATTAAATAATTATGTAACTTAGGCGCCAATATTTGTTGAGAGCGCGCTACAGTGAGGCAAATTTCTTAAAAAAAAAATGGGAATAAGAAACTAATAATTGGTACTATATTTGTTATTGGGATTGACAATAATGTTATAATAGTTTATTAATAACTTTTGAAATAGTCCTTAATGGAATATCAGTGAAAATAATGGTTATAAGTTCTTGGCACTAATAAATGTTAAGTGCCATCAGAAATGGGAAAAAAAAATCTTTGGATGCTAATTCCCTCTGCCAGTATTCTGGAAAGCAGTTTGATAGGTAAGAGAGCCATTTGTATTGTATAAACGTTAAATATTCTGTATTTGGGTGCCATTAAAGTAATTCCTACCCTATAATTTAGTTTGCCCAACTTGCGTAAGGTTAGGTTAGGTTAAGAAATAAATGAATGATGAATTAAATGTTGATTAGGTAGGAATAACATTCCAGTGACACTGCAGATTATGGTCTGGCGAAGTAGCTCAACAAGGATTAAATATCTTTCATATCTTTTTATTTATGCACTATAAAATGGTATAATATCACATTACAATTCGCTGGTTAGGTTAGGTTAACTTTTGATTATGATAGTGGTTTTTGGCTCTTCGCTTAAGTCAGGAAAAAAGTAATTAAGAACGCTATATAAAAAGTGCAATTTCGTCATTATTTTTAATGGCGAACCCTGTGCTCTATTTATTTATTTGATTTTATAATTGTGACACCTGGACGGGCAAAGAAAATTGCCATCATTTGGCCCGGGCACCAACAAAACAAAAATAAAAAGTAGTAGCTTATGGACAAGGCAGAAATAACAGAATGTGCTATTAATAGCACTTTTCAAAGACTATGAGACCGAACTGAACATTTTAGTAATTATCTGACGTATCGTACTGTACATTTTACATAGCACGTTTAAATTTGTCATTTGTTTCGTGTTATGTAAATTTGTACATACACACACACACACACACACACACTTGGAATTCGCTAAGCGAGGAGGTAGTTAATGCTGTCTCAATCCATAGTTTTAAGGACAGGTATGATAAGTATCACTAAGTATAAAATGGAACCGATCAGGAGACGGGAAGATACGAGCTTTGGGCTCTTTCCCGTAAACACAATTAGGTAATCACAATTAGGTAATCACACACACACACACACACACATATATATATATATATATATATATATATATATATATATATATATATATATATATATATATATATATATATATATATATATGTGTGTGTGTGTGTGTATTAAAATTTTAAAATATAACCAAAATATAACACGATTATTTTTTTAATAGGCCTATTTATAATATATTTACTTTTTGAAGATATTGGAATATATTTCTTTACGTGATTATGTTTAGACGTTGGAATATATTTATTTGAGTGTTCATGTTAATTTTTCCAAGATAAAAAAAAATAGCCTATTCTCCTTTCCAACTCAAGCGGCGAATGTTATTTTTATTCAGTAATTTGCAACTCTTAATACCGTGCAGGTGATTAGATAGTTTTCGGGAAAACATGACTTTGCACCTATTGCACGATGGCTTGAAGTGGAAAAAAAAATTCTTGGATCTTTCCTTTGATATTTTCTAGTTCGAAGTTTATTATTATTATTATTGTTATTATTATTATTATTATTATTATTATTATTATTGAGGATCACGGTGGCCGAGTGGATAGTTTTTGACCCGGGATGTGACAGAGCCGCGATCGACCCACCGTGGAGCGATAGGAAGAACATCCAGCCTTAATTCCCCAGCTGCACTGTTTCCACCCCCATATTCGGGAGTAGCAGTGACATTATTATTATTATTATTATTATTATTATTATTATTATTATTATTATAAGGAATTGTAGAACGAGCACCATCCAGTACATTTTCAAATTTTTATTCCAATTGTCTTCTACACTATCTTGCAACGTTTCAAACTTTCACTGGGTTCATATTCATGCCTATACCTACAAAAACAGAACAAAATAACAAAACTCAATATATGTACAAAGAACAAATAACAACAATTAATAAAAACAAAATTACATGTATATACATATCCATATACATACGCATATAAGATTCAAATTAAAAATACAAAAAAAAAAATTAAAAGTTAATGCAATGGACCACATTAGAATATTTTTAAAAGATAGCTTGAGGAATCTAAATTTAATTCGGGGTTCTCCCTTTTAATTAAAAGTGATTCTGCAATTCTTATTTCAGTCTCATTTTTCCTTTGTAAGCTATTTTAAAATCGTTTATTGAGAAATTACACTTACATTTTTTTTATGGCAGTGTTCCCTAATGCTTGATGCCAAAGGTCTTGTCAGGTGTCTGTTAATTCTGAAACTCAGCCCCTCATGTTCATGGAATCTTACTGCTAAATGACTTCTTAGTCGAGCCATAATAGGCCAATTGACAAATTGGACACTTAAAAACATATACAACCAATGAACAGAAGGGTTGAGGTAGTTGTTCTTTATGATATAAAAATGTTTTAAGTTTAAAGTTATTATAAAATGCTAAATTAGGGGTAATTTGTGGATAATAGCTATTAAATAAATGGCGATTTCATTTTTAAGAAAATAACATATGGACCACAGAAACACAAATTATTTTTCAAATACCCTTTCATGGACAACATTACGAACTCCTTTCTTAACAATGAAATCACAAATTTTTTTAATAGATATTATCCACGAATTCACCATTGCTCCAGTGTAACTAATCACTAATTCTGCTAAGTTAGTTGGGCCTATCAAGTAGCTATAGAGCTCCACTCTATCTTTTCAAGTGGTTCTGGTGAAAAAAGCTGTACGATTCGTCTTCATAAAACAAAATGGATTTTGTAAGTCCTCATTTCGTATCCGCTAAGAATTGGAAGGAGGGAATAGTGTCTCGTGTAATAGCTCCTGTCAGTTTAGCAGGCGAAGTGAATACACCATTACAGATCTCAAATGGTCAGTTCTGAAACGGTGTCTACATAAGAAGAGTCTTCCATACCAAAATTTTAGATTGTAGCCAATTTCATAATTCTCTCTCTCTCTCTCTCTCTCTCTCTCTCTCTCTCTCTCTCTCTCTCTCTCTCTCTCTCTCTATATATATATATATATATATATATATATATATATATATATATATATATATATATATATATATATATATATATATATATATATATATATATATATATTCCTCTTAAACAGTGAGACAGCAATAGATGAACAGATATTGCTAGCTGAAAACAGTGCCAGAGGTAAACTATTTTCAGTACTGGATATAGTTTCGCTATACTCAGGATATATATATATATATATATATATATATATATATATATATATATATATATATATATATATATATATATATATATATATATATATATATATATATATATATATATATATATATATACTTCTTCTTCTTCTTTCGGTAGCTTACTGTTTGCATGGTGTCGCTGTGGCTCACTAGCCTCATGAAGGATTTCTTTTGGATCCTGGTAAGAGAATCACAGGTAAAAATTTCAACGAAAAAGTCACGGGAATAAAAATCAAACCTAACATTAATTAACCTATTCTAACCTAACCTAATCTAACCTAACCAACATAACCTGTAAATTTTGATTTGTGACTATTTCTGGCCACGTTGACACCCTAAACCTCTACATTCCAATAGGCTTGGTGCCGGCACCAAGTTGAGATGGCTTTTTTTACCAATGAGGAAGAGTGCCAGTCTTTAAACTTGATTGTAACTCTTATTAGGAGATAGATAAATAGGTAGATAGATAGAGAGACAGATAGATAGATAGATAGATAGAGAGAGAGAGAGAGAGAGAGAGAGAGAGAGAGAGAGAGAGAGAGAGAGAATCTTGGTGAAGGTCTTGCATCATTCATCAAAGCCGGTGGTCTCCTTAGCATGAGGGTATGCCCCTCTCTTTTTATCTCTTTAATTTTCATGCATCTTCCTCCAAATAATTCCCATTCTGCCCCCCCCCCCTATTCAGTGATGACACTTTAGTAGGTTTAAGAGAGTTCACTCTACGCTATCCTATCCAACTAGGCCTAATTAGGCTCTGAATATTTTAGCTCAAAATGACATAGGCCTAGATACGAGAGCAAAATCCAGAGAATTAACTTTTGACACTTCAGCAAGAATCTTTTAGACATCGCAGTACTCTACCGACAGAACCATTTGGAGGGAGACAGAGTCAAGAGATTATCTATTCGAGGCCAATCCTTAGAGCAGCGACTCATTACCTCGAAGTAACTTAGGGAACCGCAGAACAAAGTTTCAGAGAACTGGTTTTATCTTTAGGCGTCAGTAGTCTTCAAGACTGAAATAAATTGAGGAATCTTATCACATTTTTTTTTTAAAGTAGAATGACACATGGAGAGAGAGAGAGAGAGAGAGAGAGAGAGAGAGAGAGAGAGAGAGAGAGAGAGAGAGAGAGAGAGAGAAGGATAAGCACCCTTGAGAGGAAAATATGAACAATGGGTCGTTACACCATTCTTCCTTAATGAGATATGAAACACTTGTCATATCGAAACAAGTTGAAACTTATCTGAAAATCTCTCTCTCTCTCTCTCTCTCTCTCTCTCTCTCTCTCTCTCTCTTTCTATGTATGTATGTATACATACATACATACTTTGACACACACACATATATATATATATATAATATATATATATATATATATATATATATATATATATATATATATATATATATATATATATATATATATATATATACATACACACACACACGCACACACACACATGTATAGATACATAGAAGCATAAATAGATATATATAGATATATATTATGAGTATGACACCAACAGGCAATAAAAAATTCCCCTCGTCGAGCGCTGGCACCAAGAAAATAGGACGAGGACAAGGCGGAAATAAGAGAACAATAAACAATAGGCAAAAGGACAGCTTGAAGAAATGCTCGAAGTAATGAAGATCTAAAGATATGTCAGGAACAGACCCTAAGATGACGATAGATCCTCTTTATGAAATAAGATAGGTCAATTGAGTTAGGGAAGACAAAAGGAAGAAGAGAGTTCCAGAGTTTGGAGGTGGAAGGGAAGAAGCAGCCATTGCACCAACCAATCCGTGAGCTACAAGTCCCCACACAGTACCTGTGAGATGAGTCCGCTTGGCGACTGTTACACTGTCTCGGCAGCTGGGAATGATGCAACTCACAAACTCATCAGAGCAGCGATGACAGTAATAACGATAAAAAAAGACAATGTGATGATATCTTAAGGCGAAGAGAAAGAGAATCCAGATTAGAAGAAAGAGAAGGGTCACTGGTGATCCTGATTGCCTAATTTCAACTCTGGCAGGGAGATAAATCTAAGATAATTTCTCTCTCTCTCTCTCTCTCTCTCTCTCTCTCTCTCTCTCTCTCTCTCTCTCTCTCTCTCTCTCTCTCTCTCTCTCTCTCTCTCTCTCTCTCTCTCTCTCTCTCTCAAGTAATGCGTAAGCAGTGCTACTTGATATCTACGTCAGAAACACTTCCAAGTGATGATTATAAGTACTATGTACTTATGATTGAATCTTCTACAGGACGTCAGAGAGAGAGAGAGAGAGAGAGAGAGAGAGAGGAGAGGGGAATGAATATGATCTAAAAATGCATGAATGGCTAGAATCTGTAGGCTATATGTCTGTCCATAGGTATATTTTTTTGTTGGTCTTGAGGTCTCTGATTTATTTTTAATTTGTGTTTGTGTCTGTAACATATTCTGATGTGTAAATATGTGAAGAGAAGGTCAGATATAGATCGACATATAAAAAGCGATTGATAGAAATATATATATATATATATATATATATATATATATATATATATATATATATATATATATATATATATAT
>JAXCGZ010006263.1:10000-15000 GCA_037179515.1 Halocaridina rubra | reverse complement strand
TTATTAAGAATTTAAATCTAGAACAGATTATAAATAAACCAACTAGAATCACTCCCACTTCAGTTTCCCAAATCGATCTAGTAATAACAAACTCCAAACATATGATAACTAAGTGTGACGTAATGCCAAGCCCTATAGCAGACCACGAGGAAATTGTAACGTCCCTAAATATTCGCAAACCAAAGAGACAACCAATCTTTAAAACATTCAGATGCTGAAGAAATTATTCACAAGAATTACTTTGTAGTTTACTTATGAATGAAGTACATAAATTAAATGAAATTCTATATACCGATAATATAAATATACAAGTAAGAATTTTAACCAGTGTCTTATCATCATGTATAGATCGATGTGCACCACTCGTGACAAGAGAAATATTTCGTCCCCCCGCTCCTTGGATAACAGATGACATAAAAAACATTATGAAAGAAAGAGACAAACTACAAAATGAAGTAAAACTACAAAGAGATAATATCCCTTTAAGAAAAAAGTTTACAGAGCATAAGAAACAAGTAAAATCATTATTAAGTAACAGTAAGAAACAGTATTACAAAAATGAATTTCAAAACGCTAAAGGCAATATCTCTGATACATGGAAAATTGCTAAAACCATGCTTTCCAATAACTGTAATAAAAGTAGTAACATATCAATTATACCCGATGAGGTAGATGTAAGTGCTAAAGCAGAAGAGTTCAATAATTTTTTCGCTGAAGTGGGGAAAAAAACCTTTGAAAAAACAAAAAAAGAAATAATATATGAAATCAATAATAGTAATGGTGGTAATAATAATGATGATGGTAGTAGTAATAATAATAGTAATGTTGATAATGGTGTAAATAATAATGATGGTGGTAGTAATGGTAATGATAATAGTGATGATGGTAGTAATAATAATAATAATGTTAATCTTGAAGAACATAGTGCATTCAATAGAAGTAATGATGTCTTTAACCCTACTACAGTAGATTGTAATACAGTAATCTTAGTAATAAAAAATCTGAAAGACTCTAATGCATATGGATCAGATGGAATTTGTTTTCGTTTTATTAGAGATTCATTATTTGTAATAGCATATTATCTGACGGTAATAATCAATACTTCCATAGTTACCAATATTTACCCAGATTTATGGAAAAATCCCCATGTAATTCCTGGTTTTAAAAATGGAAATCCTGACGACGTCTCTAACTATAGACCAATCTCTTTACTACCAATTTTATCAAAGATACTTGAAAAGATTGTTGCAAATCAGTTAAGTGAGTTTCTTGAAAAAAATAAACTTATTGCAAAAAGTCAACACGGTTTCAGGCCAAAATTATCAACTGAAACTGCCTTATTGAAAATATCAGATGAAATATACAAAAATATAGATAATAAGAAAATATCATTGCTACTACTACTCGATCTTTCTAAAGCTTTTGATAGTGTACACCATACCATTCTATTAGAAAAATGCAAAAAAATGAACATTGACCCAAGCTGGTTCGAGAACTATTTAAAAAACCGCTACCAGTCAGTCAGAATAAAAGATGTAGTTTCAAGTCGCAAGAAGGTATTGTTTGGGGTCCCTCAGGGATCGATCCTAGGACCTATACTTTTTCTAATATATGTAAACGATCTAGTAAAATATTTACCTAACTGTTATGTCATTCAATATGCTGACGATACTCAAATCTTAATTGAAGGAGAAATTAATGATTTAGAAAATATTATTCGTAGAGCAGAAGAAATTTTGTATATGGCTAAACGTTACTTTCTAAAAAATGGTCTGTTACTTAATGAAACTAAAACCCAATCTATTCTTATCGGATCCAGACAATTATTATCAGAAGTTGATGACAATCTTCATATAAATTTTAACGGTAATATCATTAAGCCAATGAACTCGGTAAAGAACCTAGGTGTCTATTTTGACCGTTACATGAATTTTGAAATGCATATAGATGAAATTTATAAAAAAGTAATGGGTACTCTAATATATCTAAATAGGGTAAAAGACTCATTTGAAACATCAACTTGTATAATAATTGTCCAGTCCTTAGCTATGAGTTTAATTAATTACTGTCTCAAAGTTTGGGGATGTACAAATAAGACTCAATTACAAAGAATACAAAAGTTACAAAACTTTGCAGCACGAGTGGCTGTTGGCAATGTAAGAAAATACGAGCACATCTCTCCTGTTTTAAAAGATCTAGAATGGATAAAGATTAGAGATAAATATGTTTTTGATATATGTACCTTTGTTTTTAATATACTAAGAAACAATCTTCCTGATTGCTTGTATAATTTTTCTACAGTAAGCTCAGTTACCGGGTTAACTATCCGTCAAGGGGAAGATTTATTAGTACGAAGGTCTAAAACTGATATTGGCTCAAGAGATATAAACATTCGTGGACCTCATTTATATAATCAGCTTCCCAGAGAACTAAAAAATGCTGGTTCAGTGTATACTTTTAAATATAATCTTAAGAAGTTACTCTTAAAGGAAGATTTTACTTGTAATTTTTAATAGTACACTCATCTTTATGATTTGTTTGTTTTAGTATGTCTATATTGTACACCACAGATGTCTATCTGGAATATATATGCATCTTATTTGAATACCCAATGTACTTTGGAAATAAAGATTTATTATTATTATTATTATTATTACTCTCAGCGAAGCCACTTCTCACAATGATACTGTTCTATCAGTAACTCAACACATCTAATTGTAAACTTAGTCAGGCCACTGAGAGGACAGAGGTTATGGAAAGAATAATGTTTCTACATTTCAGTGCTTGAGAAGAGGTCCAGTTAGGACTTGAAATATAGCGATACTATTTAATAGAGAGAGAGAGAGAGAGTGTTCGGTTTCGGTTTTACGTCACAAACTCCCTTTTCAACTAAGGGCTAGGACGGTTGCCTTCCTGCGGAAGACTTGTTTTAGCAGATGTAATCGTTACCCTGAGTGTATGCCCTTACTAACCTCAGTCCGTGACGGGACGCGAACCCTCGACCTGCCGCCTCAGAGTCACGGACGCTACCATTTTGCCACGGAGACTACTGAGAGAGAGAGAGAGAGAGAGAGAGAATAATATTTTGAAATGGGATACACTGCGAAGGCGTGAGATCTGCCTACCCACTGGTGCCAAGCAACGGGTATTTAACAGGGGGGCATGTGCCAATTGCCATCTATGGGGTACTTAGTGCTCCGTTGCTTAGCAACATTTCCCTCAGCCCATATTCTATGGTGCATTATAGGCAAGGATTCACAAGCAAAGGGACACTAAACTTAACCTATATACAATCTATATGTAAAGGGGGGTTTACACGGTCAAACGGTTCGTCGAACGCGGTTCGACAGAGAAGTGTTTGAAGTGATGTTCGAACGTGTGAACGGGGTATTTGGTTGTCGAACACGTTCGACGTGTTCGACAACCAAATACCCCGTTCACACGTTCGAACATCACTTCAAACACTTGTCTGCCGAACCGCGTTCGACGAACCGTTTGACCGTGTAAACCCCCCTTAAGATCGGAATGTGTCTATTTGACTCCGCACATTTTGGTGGCGCCAATAAATACTCAGTCCATGAAAGAGCCATACTTCCTCTTATAAGGGGATGGCTGAATGAGAGCAAAATACCTTGTTTACAGGATGAAAAGGGGATTCCCAGTCCCCTCACTCCACCCCAGTGATTCGACTTTTACGGCCCGCAGGGTGCATACTCCCAGTTCGGTATTGGTTGCTTCACACCAGTGGGTAGACAGTTCTTACGCCTAGGTTATTTTTTTCTTTCATTCTTGTGGAGAATTAAATACCTACGCAATCCGCTTTCTCCTACACAATGGTTTCCTCTATCTGAATATTATTATCATTCTCTCTCTCTCTCTCTCTCTCTCTCTCTCTCTCTCTCTCTCTCTCTCTCTCTCTATCTATCTATCTATCTCTGTCTATCTATCCATCCAACCATCCATCTAATTATCTATCTATATACCTACCTACCTATCTATCCATCTACTTATCTATCTATCTATATATATCAGATTTCATTATTCTCTCTCTCTCTCTCTCTCTCTCTCTCTCTCTCTCTCTCTCTCTCTCTCTCTCTCTCTCTCTCTCTCTCTCTCTCTCTCTCTCTCTCTCTCTCTCTCTCTCTCTCTCTCTCTCTCTCTCTCTCTCTCTCTCTCTCTCTGTCTTCTCAGTTTATCAACAAGAATGACAATTGTCAATGAACAATAAGAAATAGAATAACAGAAATTAAAAAAAAACATTCGAAAATAGGCAAATAATTTTGCAAATAATAATAAAAATATCAACAATAAAAATAATAACAACAGCAACAACAACAACAGGAAGGCCACGCCCTGACCCGGTTGAAGATAAAATAAAAATGCATAGAATACCATAAAAGGTCACGTATGACGTCATGGGAGGTCAAGTGAGGTCTCTAGAGGTCAGAAGGTCATGAGATTTTATGATATTTGTAAAAACTTTCTTATGCTTTGGGAATATCTATGCGCAGAGTGTGACAGACTTTGTGTGATCTTTCACATCTCTTTCTCTCTGTCTTCATATATATATATATATATATATATATTATATATATATATATATATATATATATATATATATATATATATATTACGTACTTCTTACTTCCGTGACCTAATCTGGTCACCTTCTTAGAGTACAATTGTACTAGAAAAGTTGACGAGATAAGGTCAATAAATTAATAATTACTTCAAAAAAAAAAATTCTCGTATTCTTTAAAGGCCTTATCCAACCATTTTACACTGTATAGTAACAGCTCAGTGTTACTGATACACACACACACACACACACATACACACACACACGCACACACACAGAGTGGATAGGGATCGATATTTTGATATGGCTGGCTCTAGAACTAGAGGTCATAGTTTGAAGCTTCGTAAGAAAAGTTCTTTGCAGGATGTAAGGAAATACTTTTTCAGTGTAAGAGTAGTTGATAATTGGAATTGGCTAAGCG
>JAXCGZ010006262.1:32500-50000 GCA_037179515.1 Halocaridina rubra | reverse complement strand
GATTCCAAAAGGGGGCTGCATATTCGAGTTTTGGCCTCACATAGGTTAAATAAATATTTCTGAACATTTCCTTGTCCATGTGCCTGAAGACTACCCTTACATCTGATAAGAATGCATATGCTGCCCTTACTATGCCATTTATATGTATTTCTGGAGACAAATCTGCCAGTATGTTTACTCCTAGATCTCTCTCATTTTCTGTCTCTTGAAGTTGTACTCCAGCCACCGAGTAGTCAAGCTTGGGCCTTCTTGCACTTGTACCCATTCTCATTACCTTACATTTTAAAGTATTGAATTTCATTAGCCACTTTTCTGACCACTCATGCAGATTATTTAGATCCTCCTGAAGTTCTCTACCATTGTTCTCGTTTTTTACTTTCTTCACAATCTTTGCATCATCTGCAAACATATTCATGAATGAATTTACAGACTCTGGTAGGTCATTTACATATACAAGGAACAAAAGTGGCCCTAAAACTGAACCCTGTGGAACTCCACTACTAACTCTTCTCCATTCAGACACTGAGTGTCTTACTCTAACCCTCTGTTCCCTTCCTTCTAAGTAAGTTTTTATCCATTCCAAAACATTTCCACCTATTCTAGCCATTGATTGCAGCTTCCTAATAAGTCTCCCATGTGGAACAGTGTCAAACGCTTTCTGGAAGTCTAGGAATATGCAATCTGCCCAGCCCTCTCTTTCCTGTAAGATTTGGCTTACGTCATCATAAAATTCTAATAAGTTTGTTACTGTTGATCTACCTTCTCTGAAACCATGTTGCCTCACTGACAAAAAGTTGAAGGATTCCAAGTGAAGAGAGATATGTTTCCTTAGTAGTTTCTCCATAACTTTGCAAACTATGCTGGTCAAGGAAACTGGTCTATAGTTCAGAGCCGTATCCCTCCTTCCCTTTTTGAAGATAGGTATCACATTTGCTTGTTTCCAGCATCTTGGAATCTCCCCCGACTCCAGTGACTCCTTAAATATGATACTTAGTGCCACTGATATTGAGTTTGCGCATTTTTTAAGCACATGAGGGGATATGTCATCAGGACCTGTAGCTTTATGAACATCTAAATCCATCAGCGCTTTGCATACCTCTGTGGCTGTAAGGTTGATGTTCTCTAATACCGGCCCTTGAGCTTCTATCACTGCAATCTGAGGGGGTGGGGTATTTTCTACTGTAAATACTGACTGAAACTCCTTGTTCAATTCTTTGCAGATCTCTTCATCCGTCTCAGTGATGCTTCCATCCGCTCTCTTTAGCCTTAAAACCTGTTCTTTTACCTTCAGTTTTCCTCTGATAAAGCTGTGGATAAGCTTGGGATTTTCTTTAGCCTTCCTGGTGGTGTCCCTCTCATAGTCTCTCTCTGCCTCTCTCCTTTTACTTAGGTAGTTATTTCTTGATCTTTTGTAGGTTTGCCAGGCATTTATGTTTTTTCTCCTCCTATACCTTTTCCAGCATTTGTCTCTCCACTTGTTAGCTCTTTTACACCCATTATCGAACCATTTCTCTCTGGCATGAATTACACCTACTTTGGTGACAGGTATGCAGCAATCTACTATCTTCCCATATTTCTCACAAAAGATGTCATACATTTCTTGTACAGATTTGTTGTAAAAATAAGGTTCTCCAGTCAATAACTGCAAAAAGCTCAATCATTTTGATGTAATCTCCTTTCGGATAGTTCCTCCTCATGTCCTCAGTGCCTCTACTCTCAGGAAGAATATCTTCAATGATATACTCCATCAACAACACACAGTGGTCACTCTTTCTAATTGGTGGTTCATACTCAATTTTTTCAATATCCAACACATTATCTGTGAACACTAGATCAAGTAGTGATGGCTCATCCCCACCCCTGGCCCTTGTTGGTTCCATTACATGTTGGTGTAGGAAATTCCCTTGTACGCAATCTAGGAATCTTGCCCCGAATGAGTCCTCACCACTGTGTGGGTCAAGATTTATCCAATCTATCTCTTTATGATTAAAGTCTCCCATAATCAAAATCCTACATTTTTTTTTCCCGTGCCATGTTAACAACTGAGTTTATGACTTCAATAGTACCTATATGACTTTCCTCATAAACTTCAAGCCTATTTTGGTTCCTTGGTGGGTTGTATACAACAGTTATTATAATGCTCTCTGACCCAGTATTTATGCGAGCAACAAGAAATTCCTTGAACTCACTTTCTATAGCCAAGTTTATTTCTTCGACTTGAATCCTTTCACTTATGAGCAGTGCTATCCCTCCACCAGTCCTCTCAGATCTTTCAACCCTTAGTATTCTGAAGCCCTTAGGAAAAACTGTGACACTGTTTATGTCCTCACTCAACTTAGTCTCTGTAATTGCTACTATATCTGCCTTACTGTTGTGAATCCTATCTTTTAATTCTACTGCCTTACCAGCTAATCCATCAGCATTTGTGTATAACAATCTTAATGAGGCCCCATACCCTGATCTTCTGTCATTATCTTCTTTATCTCCCCTTTGTCTGGAAGAACTCTGTAATGAAAAGTTTTCTTCTCTTCTTCATTTCTTTCATCATTTAACCTTCTTGCCTCTTGCAACAAGTTTTTGATCTTTCCCATCTCTTCCTGTGTTCTGTATTGTCTAATGAACACTTCTTTGAATTCTTGAAGGTCTCTTAGACTTTTTTTCTCAACAATATTTCCCTACATGTTTCCCCTCTCTCAAAGGTTACTTTTGTTGGTCTCGGCTTTCCTTCCCTCGAATATTTACCTAGTTGGTGTATGTTTACAATATCCTCAGGACCACATACTACTCCAAGCTTTCTTATCAGGTCTACAACCCTAGCTTTATTTTCTTCAAGTCTCCCCTGCCATGTTGGCTCCTGGAACTCGCTTATGCCTGAGATTACCACTGTCTTCTCCTTATCAAGTGCCTGTCTGATGAGTGGGTTTGCCCTTTCCATCACAACGTCTTTCATTTTTTCGATTACTGTCTCTTTATAGTCAACTGTTTGTATGTTTTCCAGTGCCACCACCTTTACAGCCATATATATATATATATATATATATATATATATATATATATATATATATATATATATATATATATATATATATATTATATATATGTATATATATGTATATATATGTATATATATGTATATATATATATATATATATATATATATATATATATATATATATATATATATATATATATATATATATATATATATATATATATATATCCTTCTTAGCTTTAACCCATTTTTATATGGGGTCGCCGTTGTGAATGAGTCGTCTCCATGTATTTCTGTTCTGTGCTTCATTTTCTTCAATACCTTTCCATTGCAAGTCTTCCCCTATACAATCACTCCATCTTTTTCTTGGTCTTTCTCTCCTCCTACCCCGAACTTCCATTTCTATCGTATGTCTTTCAACATGATGCTCGTCCCGTCGGAACAGGTGTCCATACCATCTAAGCCTTCCCTCCTGTATTTTCTTTGATAATTCAACTACCTTTTTCAATTCTCTTATATACCATTCCTAATTCTATCCTTTCTTGTTACTCCAGACATCCACCTCCACATTTTCATTTCTGCTACATCCATCTTCTTCTCCTCTGTCTTCCTCATACTTGCTGTTTCTGTTCCATATAACATAGCTGGTCTTACAACGGTCCTATGAAACTTTCCCTTCAATCTCAGTGGTACCTTCTTGTCACAGAGAGCACCAGATGCAGACCTCCAGTTATTCCATCCTGCCTGAATTCGATGTCTCACTTCTTGATCCATGCTTCCACTAGCCTCTACTATGGACCTCTACTTGAACTTCTGTACTCTCTTTATTTCTTCCCCATCCATTCTTATGCTATGTCCACCATCCTTAGCAATGTTGGCACACATATAGTCGGTCTTTGACCTGCTTATCCTCATTCCTCTCTCCTCAAGTGCTGTTCTCCATCCCTCCAACTTCTCCAAATCCTCCCTCCTCTCTGCACACAGTACAATATCATCTTCATATAATATGCACCATGGCACTGCTTCTCTCACATCTTCGGTCATTACATCCATCACCACATTGAAGATGAATGGACTAAGTGCCGACCCCTGGTGTAATCCAACTTCTACCTCAAATCCATCTGTCTCTCCAACACTGCTTCTCGCTCTGGTATACACATTCCTATACAAACAAGCAAACAAACAAACAAACAAACATTTATTTCCATTTTGTACAATGGTTATTCAACATTAATAGTAACTTATAAGTAGACATGTAATTAAACTAATAAATAAGAGGGTGATACATAGAGTTAAATTAAATGCAGCTTTCATAGAAAATAATAAAGCTGTAATAAAAATGTTAACAATAATGTTAATAATAAAGTAGTAAGAATGACACTAGATACAGGATCGTTATTATCGGCATCATTTCCATATTTGTTTTCCTTACAATGAGAATAATTAGTTCTTAATGAGCAGCAACTATTTGTCCAAAAGAAAACTATATAGTTTGCCTTTGAAGGCTGTGAAGGAGGATGCATTTTTAAGATGCTCTGGAATATTATTCCAGAGTGTTGGCCCTTTGATAGTGATCATCTTTGAACCTGCTTCTGTGTTTGTTCTGTGAATAAAGAGCTCACTGCTCTGTCTTGTGTTGGTTCCCCTTATATCCCTGACTGTTTTTAAATCAAATAACCAGCTAGGATAATGATGGTCCAAAATTTTGAATACAAAAACATAAATAGCATAAGCGACCTTGTTTTCTGCCCACAGTCACCCAAGTTTATTGAGAGCTGGTGTGATGTGGTCATATTTTCTTATTCCTCCCAGGGCAACTCGAGCTGCAAAATTAATAAGCTTCTGTATTCTGTTTATCTGAGTCTTAGTGGTAGCTCCCCAAACAGTTGTGCAGTAATTAATGTGACTTAGGGCTAGAGATTCAACAACAGTTATTTGAGTGGTAGTCTCAAAATTGTCATTTATACGTGATAAGTACATTAATGTTCCTGTAACCTTTTTGCATACTTTATCTATGTGGGAATCAAACAACTTGTGGTTATCAAAGTGAATTCCTAGGTTTTTGACTGTTTTGCTAGGTGTGACAATATTGTCGCATAAATTAATTGCTGTGTTTTCTGGAATTTGTGCTATGTGAAACCTTGTACCAATAAACATGCATTGTGTTTTACTTTCGTTAATTAACAGCCCAATTTCTTGAAAATAGGTTTTAATTTTTGACAGTGTTTTCTGCTCTTAAAGTTAGCTCTGGGAGATTATTAATATCACCACTAAGGAGTAGTTGAGTGTCATCTGCATTTTGTACGACTAGACAGTCAGAAATGAAAGAAGATAGATCATTTACGTAAATGGAGAAGGGGATAGGACCAAGTACTGATCCCTGTGGAACACTAAATGATGCATTTTTTGGCCCAGAGATAATGTTGTTAAGACGTATAGACTGTTTACGATTAGATAGATACACGCTAAACCAGCTCGGATCAATATTTAAGTTAGTACATTTACTTAAAAGAATTTTATGGTTTACACTGTCGAATGCTTTTGATAACTCCAATAATACAAGCAGAGATATTTTTTTTTCATATCTATATTATTATAGATACTATTCGTAACTTTGAGCAGTGCGGTTTCCGTCGAGAGTTTCGGTCTGAAACCATGTTGGTTAATTGATAATAGTCTGTTTGACTCTAAATATGACATAAGTTGGCATGCAACAATTTTTTCTAATATTTTAGAGAAAATGGGTAGCAGGGAAATGGGACGATGGTTTGTCACATCTTCTCTGTCCCCCTTTTTATGGAGAGGTATTACATATGATATTTTTCAAGAGTCAGGAAACTTTTAGTAACAATGGAAGTGTTCATAATAGTTAGAATATAGGATGCAATCATGGGTAGAGCATCTTTGATGAACTGAAATGGTATACCATCTGAACCATAAGAGCCAGAGTTTCTTAGGCTCTTTATGGTAAGAATTAGGGTAGCACAATCGATAGGATTTATCTTGAAGTACTCTCTTGTGTTTACATTGGAAGAATTGTCATTTAAGCAGTTACTCATATTCACTGAGTTGATGTTTTCTTGAGTTTTTTCATATGTATTTTTGCCAACGTTAGCAAAATAGTTATTAAAGTTTCCGCTTTGTCTTTCAACTCCGTAATATTTTCATAACTTTCTGAGGTACTCTTTTCATTTGGTATCATACTTCTTATCACTTTCCATGTTGCTGCTGTATCATGTCTAGAGTCATTAAATTGTTTTTTGTAAAAGTCTTTTTTACTTACATTGATGAGAGATCTGACACGTTTCTTTTCTGTTTTATAACGTTCTCGCAGAGTCATATCATATCTATTAATTTTTAGCTCTTTTTGTATTTGATTTCTGATTTGCATTGCCTCTTTGATGTCATTAGTTAGCCCGGGGGCTGAGGGGCGGGTTATTTTTCTTGTTACAATGGGTGCACTACTATCTAAGCATTCATGGAAGACTTTTGTTAGAATCTCAACCTGCAAATCGACGTTATCTGTGTATTTAACTCTGTTAAGTACATTTGTGTTGTTGATTAATGTTTCACAAAAGATATCAGGGGAGTAATTTTTTAGACACCGGAATGTCTTGAAGAGAGGCTTCCTTTTGGGCTTGTTTAAGTTTAGCATAGCAATGTTCAGCTCGTGGTCTGCAATTGGGCAGGGAACTACGTCCCATTAGGGTATACCTTCCACTTTATTTGTTATTATCAGATGTATAAGAGTCCTAGAATTAGGAGTTATGCGGGTCGGTTTTGTCACTATTTGTGTTAACTTCACAGTGTTGATCACCCTTTTCATTTTGTTATCCGCTGAGAGCAAATCATCATTAAAGTCACCAAGTATGTATATGGGTTTATGGCGCACACAGATATTTCTGAATGTTTCTAGCAGATGACTGAATGAACTGGTGGGTGCTTTAGGGTGACGGTAAACACACCCTACAATGAAAGATGGAAGTTTCTGATACTGCACAGTGATCCATAAATCTTCGAGCTCCTCAGCTTTTTCTAAACCTGTGGTTAATTCTGATGCACTAAGATAATTTCTAAGATAAATACAGACTCCACCCCCTCGGCCATGGTCATTGCGAAATATTTTAAACTCTGGGTATTCACATATTTATTTTCAGTTGTAGGAGGAAGCCAAGTTTCACTTACACAGAGGATGTCTATGTTGTAGTCTTTTGTTAGCATTATCATTTCCTCAAAATGAGCGAACAGGGACTGAGCGTTCACATGTACTAATGTTACATTCTTACCATGTTTCATTAGGGTGGTATCCATAGTCATAGTTGTACTTAGTTCTTGGGTTAGTCCATGACTTGTTTCGACTGTGTGATTCTGCTGGGAATTCATCATTGTAGTGTGTTCTGGGGTTAGCCCAAGGATCCTGGTGTCTGTACCTGCCGTTGGATGTGTAACGCTGGTTTGAGTACGTGCCGTGGTATGATCGGGCCTTCCCAAAGTTTGTATGCCTAGGTGAGTGTCTAGGGTTGTAAGAGCCATCACTCCAGGAGAAGTCTCTTGTGCGTGGACGGCGATAGGAGAGGTTTGTATCGTGTCTCTTTCTGTAGTCTCGCGTATAGGGGATTGTTTCATTAGCTCTTTGCTGTTTATTTTGGTATGACTGTAGTTTGGGATATTTTGTAGAATACCCAGGTTGTGTCCATTGTTTGCCCCCGCGAAATGGCTGGATACATCTCCTGAATAATTCTAACATACTCTTCCACTACCATTTTCTCCCTCAAACATCTCTATATTTCCTGTCTTGGCACTCTGTCATAGGCCTTTTCAAGGTCTATGAAAACCAGGTACAAATCTCATTATTTTTTTCTGACTTTTTCCGTCAGCTGCCTTATACAAAATATTCCATCTGTTGTGCCGCTTTCCTCCATAATTCCCAGCTGTTGTTTCCCTATTCTCACTTCTTCTCTTAGCCTGCCATCTATCATTCTTTCCAGTATCTTCAGCGTTTGAGACATTAGCTTAATGCCTCTATAATTGCTGCATTCTTGGACATCACCTTTACCTTTAAATATAGGTATTAATATACTTTCCTGCCACTCTTCTGGTATCTTTTCCTGTTCAGAGATTTTTGCCATAAGATCATACAAGATGTCTACCTCTTCCTCTCCTAAGGCTTTCCAAACTTCATCATGAATCAAGTCAGGTCCTGTTTCCTTCCCATTCTTCATTTTCCTTAAGGCACGCATCAACTCTTCCCTAGAGAACCCCATTACCATTCCCATGTTTACTTGTCCATCCTCTCTAATAAGTCATTCATTTTCCCCATTTAGCAGTTGCTCAAAATACTCCTTCCATCGTTTCAGGATGTCTTCTTCCTTCTTTAGGACCGAACCATTTCCATCTTTAATTAGCTTAATATGGGTGATGTCCTTCGTACTTTTATTTCTTACCATTGACAGCTTGAGCATCTTTCGCAATATATATATATATATATATATATATATATATATATATATATATATATATATATATATATATATATATATATATATATATATATATATGATTTATGTATGTTTATATCCGTTGATATATTCTCGACTCTTACCCACATAATCTCGTGTTCTACTTTCCCAAGTGGAGTCATGTGACATATCTTAGCCAGTATATCTGAAGGATACAAATTAAAGAGAAGAAGCGACCAAGTAATGTTGCTGCTGCACCACTGGCCTTGGACATCTGATGGTGTACTCATTCAGTCTGCTTAGTTGGCAGTGGATATTTACTGCTGGAAAGGCACCACTTCCCTCTCCTGCTTATTCCTAAGTGATTCTGGCCAAGTAGTGCAATTCGATCCTTCATGCATGAGTTAATTTCCACAAGAATAAAAAGTGGATAGGGCATGAGGAAGACTTGCTCTCTCAGTGCTTGTGTTGCAGTTGTGGCCATTCCCCCCTAACTCATCGATATATTGTGTTAGGTATGAAATTTAGAAAGCTTCTATTATTATTATTATTATTATTATTATTATTATTATTATTATTATTATTATTATTATTATTATTATTATTATTATTATTATTATTATTATTATTATTATTATTATTATTATTATTATTATTATTATTATTATTATTATTATTATTATTATTATTATTATTATTATTACTATTAATATTATTATTATTATTATAATTATTATTGTTGTTTTTGTTGTTGTTTTTGTAACAGTTATTACTCTTTTCCTTCTTATTTTCATATTTATTGTAAGGTATTTATCAGTATATTCTACATGTAATGTAAATAAAAATACTTGACTCTTCAATATCTCTGCATCTCACAATGAACCCGCGGACCACTTCTGGTGGTCTGTGAAACCTTAGTTGCGAAACATTCCAATAGCCATTAACGTAGTACTGCAAAATCTCTCCACATGAAAAAAAATTGAAATAAAAAGTATAGAATTAAATAAAAAAAAATGTGCAAGACACAGAGAAGTGTATCTGACACATGTATCCTGATTTTTTAGTCTTTATTTTTACGTTGGAAAAACATTTCATTTTACGTTGGATAAAGATTTTTTTTTTCACTTTGGATAAAAGTATATTTATTTTTTTTATTTTGAATACAGTGCTGGGTTATTTTTTTTAGGCTTTGAAAACAGTTTCCGATATTTGCATTGAATATTTTTTATATTTTTTTTTATAACACTTTGGATAAAAGTTTTTTTTTGTGTGTTAATCTTGAAGGCTTTTTTTGTATGCTGGATAATTTGTCTTTAATACTTGAACAGTTTTCGCTCTGTGCATTTGAAGTGCTATTTTTTTACTTTGGATGAAAAAGATTTTTACCTGCATTTTCAATTTTGAATGCACTTTGGTCCATGTTGGATTAAATTTTTTACGTTGAATACATCCAATCGATTACTGCAATGCAGTGTTTTATAACTGCTGAATAAACACTGGATAAAAGCATTTTTTTTATTATGAATTCACTTTGTATTGGAAGTATTCTTTTTCTTTGGATAAATGTATATGTTGGATAAAAGAGTGTACATTGTTTTAAATTTGTTTCTGTTGATCAATGATCAATTTTAAAATTTGAATTTTTATTGTGAATATTTTCTCTGGCGTCGGTCAATTCTTATTTATTATTATACAGTGAATAAAATTATTTTTACGATGTAAATCCTTTTTTACGTTGGCTAAGATTTATTTTTGTCTGTTTCTTTATTTTACGTGGGATTAATATTTTTAGTTTACGTTGAAATACACTTTTCTCTTACAATAAATAAACTTATTACTTATTATAAACATATTTTATTTTTACATTGTAATATTTCACACTAATGAAGTTTTTTTTTTATTGCTGTCTTGACGTAAATGTTTAAAATTAATGTGTAAATTTTATGGAATTTCTTCAAATCTGCCTTGGTTTGATATTTCATGAGTCATGTATTTATACTTGATTTACAGATTTTTTTTGTTTATATATACATTTACTTGTTCACACTTACAAACACACAAGCACATACACCCAGGAGCCAATATGGCAGGGGAGATTTGAAGAAAATAAAGCTAGGGTTGTAGACCTGATAAGAAAGCTTGGAGTAGTATGTGGTCCTGAGGATATTGTAAACATACACCAACTAGGTAAATATTCGAGGGAAGGAAAGCCGAGACCAACAAAAGTAATCTTTGAGAGAGGGGAAACATGTAGGGAAATATTGTTGAGAAAAAAAAGTCTAAAAGACCTTCAGGAATTCAAAGAAGTGTTCATTAGACGATACAGAACACAGGAAGAGATGGGAAAGATAAAAAACTTGTTGGAAGAGGCAAGAAGGTTAAATGAGGAAAGAAATGAAGAAGAGAAGAAAAATTTTCATTTCAGAGTTCTTCCAGACAAAGGGGAGATAAAGAAGATAATGACAGAAGATCAGGGGATGGGGCCTCATTAAGATTGTTATACACAAATGCTGATGGATTAGCTGGTAAGGCAGTAGAATTAAAAGATAGGATTCACAACAGTAAGGCAGATATAGTAGCAATTACAGAGACTAAGTTGAGTGAGGACATATACAGTGTCACAGTTTTTCCTAAGGGCTTCAGAATACTAAGGGTTGAAAGATCTGAGAGGACTGGTGGAGGGATAGCACTGCTCATAAGTGAAAGGATTCAAGTTGAAGAAATAAACTTGGCTATAGAAAGTGAGTTCAAGGAATTTCTTGTTGCTCGCATAAATACTGGGTCAGAGAGCATTATAATAACTGTTGTATATAACAGTTGTTAACATGGCACGGGAAAAAAATGTAGGATTTTGATTATGGGAGATTTTAATCATAAAGAGATAGATTGGATAAATCTTGACCCACACAGTGGTGAGGACTCATTCGGGGCAAGATTCTTAGATTGCGTACAAGGGAATTTCCTACACCAACATGTAATGGAACCAACGAGGGCCAGGGGTGGGGATGAGCCATCACTACTTGATCTAGTATTCACAGATAATGTGTTGAATATTGAAAAAATTGAGTATGAACCACCAATTGGAAAGAGTGACCACTGTGTGTTGTTGATGGAGTATATCATTTAAGATATTCTGCCTGAGAGCAGAGGCACTGAGGACATGAGGAGGAACTATTCAAAAGGAGATTATATCAAAATGAATGAGCTTTTTGCATTTATTGACTGGAGAACCTTATTTTACAACAAATCTGTACAAGAAATGTATGACATATTTTGTGAGAAATATGGGAAAATATTAGATTGCTGCATACCTTTCACCAAAGTAGGTGTAATTCATGCCAGAGAGAAATGGTTCGATAATGGGTGTAAAAGAGCTAAGGAGTGGAGAGACAAATGCTGAAAAAGGTATAGGAGGAGAAAAAACATAAATGCCTGGCAAACCTACAAAAGATCAAGAAATGACTACCTAAGTAAAAGGAGAGAGGCAGAGAGAGACTATGAGAGGGACATCACCAGGAAGGCTAAAGAAAATCCCAAGCTTTTCCACAGCTTTATCAGAGGAAAACTGAAGGTAAAAGAACAGGTTCTAAGGCTAAAGAGAGCGGATGGAAGCATCACTGAGACAGATGAAGAGATCTGCAAAGAATTGAACAAGGAGTTTCAGTCAGTATTTACAGTAGAAAATACCCCACCCCCTCAGATTGCAGAGATAGAAGCTCAAGGGCCGGTATTACAGAACATCAATCTTACAGCCACAGAGGTATGCAAGGCGCTGATGGATTTAGATGTTCATAAAGCTACAGGTCCTGATGACATATCCCCTCATGTGCTTAAAAAATGCGCAAACTCAATATCAGTGGCACTAAGTATCATATTTAAAAAGTCACTGGAGTCAGGGGAGATTCCAAGATGCTGGAAAGAAGCAAATGTGATACCTATCTTCAAAAAGGGAAGGAGGGATACGGCTCTGAAGTATAGACCATTTCCTTGACCAGCATAGTTTGCAAAGTTATGGAGAAACTACTAAGGAAACATATCTCTCTTCACTTGGAATCCTTCAACTTTTTGTCAGTGAGGCAACATGGCTTCAGAGAAGGTAGATCAACAGTAACAAACTTATTAGAATTTTATGATGAGGTAAGCCAAATCTTACAGGACAGAGAGGGCTGGGCAGATTGCATATTCCTAGACTTTCAGAAAGCGTTTGACACTGTTCCACATGGGAGACTTATTAGGAAGCTGCAATCAATGGCTAGAATAGGTGGAAATGTTTTGGAATGGATAAAAACTTACTTAGAAGGAAGGGAACAGAGGGTTAGAGTAAGACACTCAGTGTCTGAATGGAGAAGAGTTAGTAGTGGAGTTCCACAGGGTTCAGTTTTAGGGCCACTTTTGTTCCTTGTATATGTAAATGACCTACCAGAGTCTGTAAATTCATTCATGAATATGTTTGCAGATGATGCAAAGATTGTGAAGAAAGTAAAAAACGAGAACAATGGTAGAGAACTTCAGGAGGATCTAAATAATCTGCATGAGTGGTCAGAAAAGTGGTTAATGAAATTCAATACTTCAAAATGTAAGGTAATGAGAATGGGTACAAGTGCAAGAAGGCCCAAGCTTGCCTACTCAGTGGCTGGAGTACAACTTCAAGAGACAGAAAATGAGAGAGATCTAGGAGTAAACATACTGGCAGATTTATCTCCAGAAATACACATAAATGGCATAGTAAGGGCAGCATATGCATTCTTATCAAATGTAAGGGTAGCCTTCAGGCACATGGACAAGGAAATGTTCAGAAATATTTATGTAACCTATGTGAGGCCAAAACTCGAATATGCAGCCCCCTTTTGGAATCCGCACTCGAAAAAGCACATAGCTAAGCTTGAAAAAGTTCAGGGACATGCCACGAAACTGGTGCCAAAAATACGCAGTCTCAATTATGATGAGAGGCTGAGGTAATTAGACTTACCATCACTCGAAGCTAGATAATTGAGGGGGGATATGGTGACAGTGTTTAAATTCCTGCATGGTTATGACAGAGTGGATAGTGATGGATATTTTGATATGGCTGGCTCTAGAACTAGAGGTCATAGTTTGAATCTTCGTAAGAAAACTTCTTTGCAGGATGTAAGGAAATACTTTTTCAGTTTAAGAGTAGTTGATAATTGGAATTGGCTAAGCGAGGAGGTAGTTAATGCTATCTCAATCCATAGTTTTAAGGACAGGTATGATAAGTATGACTAAGTATAAATTGGAAGCGATGAGGAGACGGGAAGATACGAGCTTTGGGATCTTTTCCGTAAACACAATTAGGTAAGCACACACACACACACACACACACACACACACACACACACACACACACACACACACACACACACACACACACACACACACACACACATACACACACACACGGGAGAGAAAATGTAGGATTTTGATTATGGGAGATTTTAATCATAAAGAGATAGATTGGATAAATCTTGACCCACACAGTGGTGAGGACTCATTCGGGGCAAGATTCTTAGATTGTGTACAAGGGAATATCCTACTCCAACATGTAATGGAACCAACGAGGGCCAGGGGTGGGGTTGAGCCATCACTACTTGATCTAGTGTTCACAGATAATGTGTTAGATATTGAAAAACTTGAGTACGAACCACCAATTGGAAAGAGTGACCACTGTGTGTTGTTGATGGAGTATATCATTGAAGATATTCTGCCTGAGAGTAGAGGCACTGAGGATATGAGGAGGAACTATCCAAAAGGAGATTACATCAAAATGAATGAGCTTTTTGCTGTTGTTGACTGGAGAACCTTATTTTACAACAAATCTGTACAAGAAATGTATGGCATATTTTGTGAGAAATATGGAAATATAGTAGATTGCTGCATACCTTTCACCAAAGTAGGTGTAATTCATGCCAGAGAGAAATGGTTCGATAATGAGTGTAAAAGAGCTTAGGAGTGGAGAGACAAATGGTGGAAAAGGTATAGGAGGAGAAAAAACATAAATGCCTGGCAAACCTACAAAAGAGCAAGAAATGACTACCTAAGTAAAAGAAGAGAGGCAGAGAGAGACTATGAGAGGGACATCACCAGGAAGGCTAAAGAAAATCCCAAGCTTTTCCACAGCTTTATCAGAGGAAAACTAAAGGTAAAAGAACAGGTTTTAAGGCTTAAGAGAGAGGATGGAAGCATCACTGAGACGAATGAAGAGATCTGCAAAGAATTGAACAAGGAGTTTCAGTCAGTATTTACAGTAGAAAATACCCCACCCCCTCAGATTGAAGAGATAGAAGCTCAAGGGCCTGTATTAGAGAATATTAACCTTACAGCCACACAGGTATGCAAGGCGCTGATGGATTTAGATGTTCATAAAGCTACAGTTCCTGATGACATATCCCCTCATGTACTTAAATAATGCGCAAACTCAATATCAGTGGCACTAAGTATCATATTTAAAAAGTCATTGGAGTCAGGGGAGATTCCAAGATGCTGGAAACAAGCAAACGTGATACCTATCTTCAAAAGGGAAGGAGGGATACGGCTCTGAACTATAGACCAGTTTCCTTGACCAGCATAGTTTGCAAAGTTATGGAGACACTACTAAGGAAACATATCTCTCTTCACTTGGAATCCTTCAACTTGTTGCCAGTGAGGCAACATGGCTTCAGAGAAGGTAGATCAACAGTAACAAACTTATTAGAATTTTATGATGAGGTAAGCCGGAACTTACAGGAAAGAGAGGGCTGGGCAGATTGCATATTCCTAGACTTCCAGAAAGCATTTGACACTGTTCCACATGGGAGACTTATTAGGAAGCTGCAAGCAATGGCTAGAATAGGTGGAAATGTTTTGGAATGGATAAATACTTACTTAGAAGGAAGGGAACAGAGGGTTAGAGTAAGACACTCAGTGTCTGAATGGAGAAGAGTTAGTAGTGGAGTTCCACAGGGTTCAGTTTTAGGGCCACTTTTGTTCCTTGTATATGTAAATGACCTACCCGAGTCTGTAAATTCATTCATGAATATGTTTGCAGATGATGCAAAGATTGTGAAGAAAGTAAAAAACGAGAACAATGGTAGAGAACTTCAGGAAGATCTAAATAGTCTGCATGAGTGGTCAGAAAAGTGGCTAATGAAATTCAATACTTCAAAATGTAAGGTAATGAGAATGGGTACAAGTGCAAGAAGGCCCAAGCTTGCCTACTCGGTGGCTGGAGTACAACTTCAAGAGACAGAAAATGAGAGAGATCTAGGAGTAAACATACTGGCAGATTTGTCTCCAGAAATACATATAAATGGTATAGTAAGGGTAGCATATGCATTCTTATCAAATGTAAGGGTAGCCTTCAGGCACATGAACAAGGAAATGTTCAGAAATATTTATGTAACGTATGTGAGGCCAAAACTTGAATATGCAGCCCCCTTTTGGAATTCGCACTTGAAAAAGCACATAGCTAAGCTTGAAAAAGTTCAAAGACGTGCCACGAAACTGGTGCCAGAAATACGCAATCTCAGTTATGATGAAAGGCTGAGGGAATTAGACTTACCATCACTCGAAGCTAGAAGATTGAGGGGGGATATGGTGACAGTCTTTAAATTCCTTCATGGTTATGATAGAGTGGATAGGTATCAATTTTTTGATATGGCTGGCTCTAGAACTAGAGGTCATAGTTTGAAGCTTGGTAAGAAAACTTCTTTGCAGGATGTAAGGAAATACTTTTTCAGTGTAAGAGTAGTTGATAATTGGAATTGGCTAAGCGAGGAGGTAGTGAATGCTATCTCAATCCATAGTTTTAAGGACAGGTATGATAAGTATGACTAAGTATAAATTGGAAGCGATGAGGAGACGGGAAGATACGAGCTTTGGGCTCTTTTCCGTAAACACAATTAGGCAATTACACACACACACACACACACACACACACACACACACACACACACACACACACACACACACACACACATATAAATATATATATATATATATATATATATATATATATATATATATATATATATATATATATATATATATATATATATATATATATATATATATATATATATATATATATATATATATATATATATATATATATATATATATATATATATATATATATATATAAGCAACCAAAAATTTAATAATACTAAACTACTACTACTACTACTACTGATGATAATGATGATGATGATGATGATAATAATAATAATTAATAATAATAATAATGATAATAATAATAATAATAATAATAATAATAATAATAATAATAATAAAAAATAATAATAATAATAATAATAATAATAATAATAATAATAATAATAATAATAATAATAATAATAATAATAATAATAATAACAATAATAATAATAATAATAATAATAATAATAATAATAATAATAATAATAACAATAATAATAATAACAACAATAACACATAACAAGCAAATGTACCCACCTTAAACCGCGGCAAATATGCCGAGGAAATTGCCATATTTATATTGATATAGGTAAGGGCCTCATTTGATGATGCCGCCAAACAGGAAAGTACACCACGTGATGGAAAAAAACAAAACATACTCTGCCTTTTACAAGCTCCTGAATGTGTATTAGTGTGTGTGTGTGTGTGTGTGTGTGTGTGTGTGTGTGTGTGTGTGTGTGTGTGTGTGTGTGTGTGTGTGTGTGTGTGTGTGTCACTCTGCTCATATGTTTTCGTTAAGCAAGTAACTGCTTTATACGGGCCATGCGTACTGTAATATATCGATATACAGATAGATAGATAGATATGTGTCTATCGCATGGGTCACCTCAAGAAGATTGGATTGAAGGGAGTCGCAATTTCTCTTTCTCTAACTCCTCTTCTTGCTGCAATACAGCAGAGGGAAAAGATTGAGGACAGGCAGGGTATGATATGGCAATTTTAAATCGTTCTTTTTTCGCAGTTGTGTAAACCGCGCAAGAATATACAAAATTACTTTGGTATGCTTTATCTTTACCTTTGAATTTCCTTGCACCAAAATCAATGGGGATCATCTGCGTAG
>JAXCGZ010006262.1:12500-27500 GCA_037179515.1 Halocaridina rubra | reverse complement strand
GAGCTTTCTCGCAAACCAAACTGGGTTTCCTTCGCAATAACGATATCGAAAGGATTTGAATATGTGCCTTACAAACTGAATCAATGGCCTACAGGCACAAGTGTCCAGCCATTTCGTGGGGGCAAACAATGGACACAACCTGGGTATTCTACAAAATATCCCAAACTACAGTCATACCAAAATAAACAGCAAAGAGCTAATGAAACAATCCCCTATACGCGAGACTACAGAAAGAGACACGATACAAACCTCTCTTATCGCCGTCCACGCACAAGAGACTTCTGGAGTGATGGCTCTTACAACCCTAGACACTCACCTAGGCATACAAACTTTGGGAAGGCCCGATCATACCACGGCACGTACTCAAACCAGCGTTACACATCCAACGGCAGGTACAGACACCAGGATCCATGGGCTAACCCCAGAACACACTACAATGATGAATTCCCAGCAGAATCACACAGTCGAAACTACAACTATGACTATGGATACCACCCCAATGAAACATGGTAAGAATGTAACATTAGTACATGTGAACGCTCAGTCCCTGCTCGCTCATTTTGAGGATATAATAATGCTAACAAAAGACTACAACATAGACATCCTCTGTGTAAGTGAAACTTGGCTTCCTCCTACAACTGAAAATAGATATGTGAATATCCCAGAGTTTAAAATATTTCGCAATGACCATGGCCGAGGGGGTGGGGTTTGTATTTATGTTAGAAATTATCTTAGTGCATCAGAAATAACCACAGGTTTAGAAAAAACTGAGGAGCTCGAAGATTTATGGATCACTGTGCAGTATCAGAAACTTCCATCTTTCATTGTAGGGTGTGTTTACCGTCCCCCTAAAGCACCTACCAGTTCATTCAATCATCTACTAGAAACATTCAGAAATATCTGTGTGCGTCATAAACCCATATACATACTTGGTGATTTTAATGATGACTTGCTCTCAGCAGATAACAAAATGAAAAGGGTGATCAACACTGTGAAGTTAACACAAATAGTGACAAAACCGACCCGCATAACCCCCAATTCTAGGACTCTTATAGATCTGATAATAACAAATAAAGTGGAAAGTATACTCTATTGGGACGTAGTTCCCTGCCCAATTGCAGACCACGAGCTGAACATTGCTATGCTAAACATAAACAAGCCCAAAAGGAAGCCTCTCCTCAAGACATTCCGGTGTCTAAAAAATTACTCCCCTGATATCTTTTGTGAAACATTAATCAACAACACAAATGCACTTAATAGAATTAAATACACAGATAACGTCGATTTGCAGGTTGAGATTCTAACAAAAGTCTTCCTTGAATGCTTAGATAGTTGCGCACCCATTGTAACAAGAAAAATAACCCGCCCCTCAGCCCCCTGGCTAACTAATGACATCAAAGAGGCAATGCAAATCAGAAATCAAATACAAAAAGAGCTAAAAATGAATAGATATGATATGACTCTCCGAGAACGTTATAAAACAGAAAAGAAACGTGTCTGATCTCTCATCAGTGTAAGTAAAAAAGACTTTTACTAAAAACAATTTAATGCCTCTAGACATGATACAGCAGCAACATGGAAAGTGATAAGAAGCATGATACCAAATGAAAAGAGTACCTCAGAAAGTTATGAAAATATTACGGAGTTGAAAGACAAAGCAGATAACTTTAATAACTATTTTGCTAACGTTGGCAAAAATACATATGAAAAAACTCAAGAAAACATCAACTCAGTGAATATGAGTAATTGATTAAATGACAATTCTTCCAATGAAAACACAAGAGAGTACTTCAAGATTATTCCTATCGATTGTGCTACCCTAATTCTTACCATAAAGAGCCTAAGAAACTCTGGCTCTTATGGTTCAGATGGTATACCATTTCAGTTCATCAAAGATGCTCTACCCATGATTGCATCCTATATTCTAACTATTATGAACACTTCCATTGTTACTAAAAAGTTTCCTGACTCTTGGAAAATAGCACATGTAATACCTCTGCATAAAAAGGGGGACAGAGAAGATGTGACAAACTATCGTCCCATTTCCCTGCTACCCATTTTCTCTAAAATATTAGAAAAAATTGTTGCATGCCAACTTATGTCATATTTAGAATCAAATAGAATAATAAGTATTAACCAGCATGGTTTCAGACCGAAACTTTCGACGGAAACTGCACTGCTTAAAGTTACGAATAGTATATATAATAATATAGATATGAAAAAAATATCTCTTCTCGTATTATTAGACTTATCAAAAGCCTTCGACAGTGTAAACCATGAAATTCTTTTAAGTAAATGTATTAACTTATATATTGATCCAAGCTGGTTTAGCGAGTATCTATCTAATCGTAAACAGTCCATACGTCTTAACAACATTATCTCTGTGCCAAAAAATGTATCATTTGGTGTTCCACAGGGATCAGTACTTGGTCCTATCCTCTTCTCCATTTACGTAAATGATCTATCTTCTTTCATTTCTGACTGTCTAGTCGTACAATATGCAGATGACACACAACTACTCCTTAGTGGTGATATTAATAATCTCCCAGAGCTAACTTTAAGAGCAGAAAACACTCTGTCAAAAATTAAAACCTATTTCCAAGAAATTGGGCTGTTAATTAACGAAAGTAAAACACAGTGCATATTTATTGGTTCAAGGTTCCACATAGCACAAATTCCAGAAAACACAACAATTAATTTTTGCGACAATATTATCACACCTAGCAAAACAGTAAAAAACCTAGGAATTCACTTTGATAACCACATGTTGTTTGATTCCCACATAGATAAAGTATGCAAAAAGGTTACAGGAACATTAATGTACTTATCACGTATAAAAGACAATTTTGAGACTACCACTCGCATAACTGTTGTTGAATCTCTAGCCCTAAGTCACATTAATTACTGCACAACTGTTTGGGGAGCTACCACTAAGACTCAGATAAACAGAATACAGAAGCTTATTAATTTTGCAGCTCTAGTTGCCCTGGGAGGAATAAGAAAATATGACCACATCACACCAGCTCTCAATAAACTTGGGTGGCTGCGGGCAGAAAATAAGGTCGCTTATGCTATTTATGTTTTTGTATTCAAAATTTTGGACCATCATTATCCTAGCTGGCTATTTGATTTAAAAACAGTCAGGGATATAAGGGGAACCAACACAAGACAGAGCAGTGAGCTCTTTATTCACAGAACAAACACAGAAGCAGGTTCAAAGATGATCACTATCAAAGGGCCAACACTCTGGAATAATATTCCAGAGCATCTTAAAAATGCATCCTCTTTCACAGCTTTCAAAGGCAAACTATATAGTTTTCTTTTGGACAAATAGTTGCTGCTCATTAAAAACTAATTATTCTCATTGTAAGGAAACAAATATGGAAATGATGCCGATAATAACGATCCTGTATCTAGTGGCATACTTACTACTTTATTATTAACATTATTGTAACATTTTTATTACAGCATTATTATTTTCTATGAAAGCTACATTTAATTTAACTATATGTCTAACCCTCTTATTTGTTAGTTTAATTACATGTCTACTTATAAGTTACTATTAATGTTGAATAACCATTGTACAAAATGGAAATAAATGTTTTTATTTGTTTGTTTGGAGAGCGAGAGAAGGTGTGGCATTATTGCTGAGTGAATGGATGGTAAATCAGGTGGTGGAATGGATAGAAATGTCATCTAGGCTGATGTGGGTGAGGGCTAGGATAGGTAGGGAATGTTGGGCTTTTGTTAGTGCATATGGGCCAGGATGTGAGAGAAGTGAGGAAGAGCGGGATGAATTCTGGAATGAGTTAACTAGGTGTGTGGATGGTCTGAGTAGAAGGAGCTATGTAGTTGTGTTGGGTGACTTGAATGCCAGAGTGGGTGATGGAGAGGTAGAAGGTGTTGTAGGAAAGTATGGGGTACCAGGTGGGAATGAGAGTGGCGGGAGATTGTTAGATATGTGTGTGGAGCAAGAGTTGGTGATAGGTAATAGTTTTCTCAAGAAGAAGTTAATAAATAAGTATACATGGATGAGAGTGGTAAATGGAAGAGTGAAAGAAAGAGCATTGGTGGATTATATGTTGGTAGCAAAGAGCATGATTGGTAGAGTGAAAGATGTGCATGCATTTAGGGGTGTGGCTGCTGGGATATCAGATAACTTTTTGGTTGAAGCAAAAGTGGTAGTAGCAAAAGAGTTGGGAAATAGAGTGGGGGGATGTAGAAGGGAAATGGTGAAG
The DNA here is from genome assembly GCA_037179515.1 of Halocaridina rubra. Classification (NCBI taxonomy): domain Eukaryota; kingdom Metazoa; phylum Arthropoda; class Malacostraca; order Decapoda; family Atyidae; genus Halocaridina; species Halocaridina rubra. The sequence continues at coordinate 23,262 of JAXCGZ010006262.1, read as the reverse complement.
GTGGAAGAGTTGAAAAAGCCAGAGAAGAGACAGGAATATCAGGACAGGTTGAAAGTGGCATATGACAGGGTGAAAGAAAGAGAAGTTGGGGAGTTAGAGGAGGAATGGGAGTTGATGAAAGAATGTTTTGTGGGACATGCAAGTGATGTGTGTGGAAAGAGGTGTGTTGGAGGTGGCATGAGGAGGGGCAGAGAGTGGTGGAATGAAGGGGTGAAAATAAAGGTGGAAGAGAAAAAGAGGGCATTTCAGGAATGGCTGCAGTGTAAAAGTAGGGAGAAGTATGAAAGATATAGGGAGAAAAATGTGGAAACAAAGTGGAAGGTAGAGCAAGAGAAGAGGTTGGCAAATGTTAGGTGGGGACAGGATTTTAGTAATTCATATGAGGAGAATAAAAAAAAGTTTTGGAAAGAAGTGAAGAGAGTAAGGAAGGGTGGATCGAGGATGGAAGAGATTGTGAAAGATGTGAATGGACAGATGTTAAGAGGGAATGTTGCAAGGAAAAGATGGGCAGAATATTTTTAGTGCTTGTTGAATGTTGAGGTAGATAGAGAGGCAGCTATAGTGGCGGTGGGGGGTGTTCAAGTGCCAGTAATGGGAGATGAAAATGAGAGAGAGATTGCAAGAGAGGAGGTGAAAAGGACATTGTATGAAGCGAAAGCAGGTAAAGCACCTGGAATGGATGGTGTGAGAGCGGAGATGTTGAAAGAAGGGGGCGCGACTGCATTGGAATGGTTAGTGAGAGTGTTTAATATATGCTTTATGTTGTCAATGGTGCCAGTGGAATGGGTGATTGCTTCTATAGTGCCCCTATGCAAAGGTAAGGGAGATGTGTATGAATGCAGTAATTTTAGGGGTATAATTTGTTGAGTGTGGTAGGAAAAGTGTATGGCAGGATACTGGTTAATAGGATTAGGGATAAGACAGAAAATGTGATCGCGGAAGTGCAGAGTGGTTTTAGGAGAGGTAGAGGTTGTATAGATCAGATTTTTATAGTTAGGCAGTTATTAGAGAAATATTTAGCAAAGAGTATGGATGTGTATTTTGCATTTTTGGATCTGAAGAATGCGTATGATAGAGTTGATAGAGCAGCAATGTGGAATGTTTTGAGATAATATGAAATTAATGGTAAATTGTTGCATGCAGTGAGAGTGAAGAGTTTGTATGAGGGCAGTAAAGCTTGTGTTAGGGTAGGGAATGAAGTGAGTGAGTGGTTTCTAGTGAGTGTGTGAATGAGACAGGGATGTGTGATGTCACCATGGCTGTTCAATTTGTATATTGATGGAGTCATAGGAAAGGTGAATGAGCGAGTGCGTGGTCGAGGTTTGAGAATGGTAGTTGGGGATGATAACGAGTGGGAGCTGAATCAGTTGCTGTTTGCAGATTATGCTATGGTGGTGGCAGATTCAGAGGAGAAGCTGTGTCAGTTAGTGTCAGAATTTGGAATGGTGTGTGAGAGAAGGAAGTTGCAAGTAAATGTGGGAAAGAGTACGGTTAGGAGGTGTACAAGAAATGAGGATGGTGATGGATTGAATGTAATGTTGAATGGAGAGACACTTGAGGAAGTTGATCAGTTTAAATATTTAGGCTCTGTTATAGCTGCAAATGGTGGAGTGGAAGCAGATGTGTGTCACAGAGGGAATGAAGGATGTAAAGTGTTGGGTGCATTGAAAGGAGTGATGAAGAATAGAGGGTTGGAAATGAATGTTAAGAAAGTTTTGTATGAGAAAGTGGTTGTGCCAACTGTGATGTATGGATCAGAGTTATGGGGTATGAAAGTAAGTGAGAGACGGAAACTAAATGTGTTTGAGATGAAATGCCTGAGGAGTATGATTAGTGTATCTCGATTGGATAGGGTTAGGAATGAAGTGGTGAGAGCAAGAACGGGCGTGGGGAGAGAAATTGCAGGCAGAGTAGATATGAATGTTCTGAGATGGTTTGGCCATGTGGAAAGGATAGATGATGAAAGACTGCTGAAAAAGGTGATGAATGCGAGAGTTGATGGGAGAAAAGCTAGAGGGAGGCCTAGGTTTGGGTGGATGGATGGAGTAAGAAGAGCCCTGAATGATAGGAGGATGGATGTGAGGGAAGCAAGTGAGCGTGCTAGTAATAGGAATGAGTGGCGAGCGATTGTGACGCAGCTCTGATGGGCATCTGCTGTTACAACAGGGCTGCCTCTTACAGAGGTAGCACTGTGGTAGGGGCAGTAGGGGAGTTGGCAGTTGTGAAGCGACACAGGTTGTGGAAGAGCCAGGAGGATGGGCTGTGGCACTCCAGCAGTGCCATCTGAACGGTCGCTAGCTCCCTCGTCATTGCCCATAGAGCAAAGTAATCCCCTTATTGTTTTCTTTTTTGATGTCGGCTACCCCCAATTAAAGGGGGGAACAGCCAAGGTAGATAGATAGAAATGTTGGGTTTTGGTGTATTGTCGTATGATCCCGAGCTGTCCACCAAGTTGTCGTATGAATTTTGGACTTCCATTTGAATTCACACTTTGTAAGATGATTGGGTTATCTCACCGTTTGTCACCACTGACGTAGGGATTTTCCTCCTACGTATATATACTTATAATTATGGTAGCGTGGTTACAAGGTAAGAATGGACAAGCAGTAGTTCCTTTGCTTATATTTATTCTAGAGTACAACACATCCGACGCCTCAATGCCCCCACCCTATGACTATCACAATCTATGATCTATTCGTGCCCCTGGCAAAGTTCTAACTAACTGTCTCTGCCCTGGGTGGCTCTTTAAATACCCCCAGGGGCAGGGCGTGGCTTAACATCCAATTCTCCAATGAAATCAGTGAGATCTAGTCCAGCTAATCAACGCCATATTCAAAGTGGAATCCCGCCTACTTCCGGGGAGGAGTTATTGGGCATCTCTCCTGGGCGTGTACCTGCGTACGAAACACTTGCTTATGTTTCTTGTGGTTTAGGAAATGGCTAACTTCCTGGCCTTTCCTGCCCTTCTCGATGCCAGATCCTAAGTCTCACGGTTCCGGTCATATATTTCCTTGGCACTTTCTACAAACATTGTAATAAAATATCCGTGCCCTCGACCAACCGTTACCCCTCAAGATCTGTTACAAGTTTCAGAATCTGGCTTCAGCATGGCGGACTGGCTTCAGCATGACGGAAGTCATACGACATCCCTCCCAACCAAAACTGAAATATCTCTTATTTCAGTCGAAGCATGGGCTAATTTTCCGGGAGCTCTTGGACATATCCTAGCTAACATTAGTTTACAATAGAAATGGGGCCGAATTATTTAAGCTATTTTCTAAGAATTCCTATACAAATTACACAAACATAGCATATATAGAGTACTTTTACAGACAACTAGAGCATGTAGGGTCTATTTCCTTGCTGGAAATCTGTAATACAAACATTTTCTTATATTTAAACAACATAATTCCAGTGTGAAACTAATATTAAACATTAATTAAGATCGAAAAGTCAGTTTAAATCAAAACATTAATTCATCTACTTCTCTCGTTTCTTTAAAAGACAAAATTGAGTTAATTACAGTAGAATTATGACTCATTTAGAACATTAGCAAACAATTAAGTAGAGTATTAGCATGTATAAACATGTAAAATGCAATAGACCATAACATCAACAGTAATTTCTATAAGAGACCTTACCTTCATAAATTCTATTCCTATCATTATTAGAGGCATTGATTTGTCTTAAAATTAAGCCTTAAAAACTACTCCTGAAACAAAACATGTGTTACTTTCATATTATATTACTATTCAGAGACCAATGGATAGGACGACTTTCGTTTTCTCTGTCTAGGACGACTTTCGTTTTCTCTGTCTAGGATGACTTTCGTTTTCTCTGTCTAGGACGACTTTTAATTTCTCGGTCTAGGACGACTTTCGTTTTCTCTGTCCCTTGCTCATGAATTCTTGCTAGGCGTTATAAAACGGTTTCCTTGTGTCCTCAGTTTTTCACTCCCCCGCCGTCCTTGCTGCAGGCCCAGGTTTGTTGCCATATCTCCGTTACTCGGTTAGGCAAAACAAAAAGGACAAGGACTGGGCCCATCCCGCTAATCCTTCCAGCCCGGCTTCCTCGTCCCGCCCTCGGCCGATCTTGACTAAGACCACCACGCAGGAGACCTGCAACGTCACAGCGATTCTCTTCCTTTACGGCCCTCGCACGTACCTTCGAAGTAGATCTCGGGATGAAAGTTTGAACCTATGTCACTACTACAGTTACAAGAAAGGTTCCCTATGACTTCAGGGTACCAACAATGGCCATACGTTGGTAATCGAGGCTATACTTTGCCTCCCCTGCAACTGCAAGTGATTGCAATCTCTATTCAATGGGCACTAGGGACTTGTCTGACGGACAAAATCTAAAGACTTTTAGAACTTGCAGGTCGGGGCTGCCTAGGAATAGGGTGGTAATGGAAGGTATGTGTCTACACAACTAGATTATGATTCCAAGATACTTAGGACTTAGCAACTGCTACATAGCATTACTCTACTATAAATGTCAAAAAGAATAATCATTAAATGCTGAGAAAAGCCACTAAAGAAACATTCTTATTAGCGGTGGCTACAGTAACATCAAGTATGAATTCAGATAAAAGATACAAATCATCAGGTTACTGCTGATTTCCTTTCAAAAATAATAATTAGCAACAGGCCATTGAGAGATAGCAACGATATCAGTCAACATAATAACATTACTAATAATCATGATCTAAAAATAAGAATAATAAACAATAAAAATAAATATACTAAATCAAAAATATCAATATATATACAATGGAGACTGATATTCCGAAGTAAGAACAGAGTTCTATACTTATATTTCATAGTGATGCTTATTCTAACACAGTCTCCTTTAATATTCAAATTCCTGCTGTCATAATCAATGTATATATATAGAGCATAAGTGGCAACTCGCTGGCTCCACAATTTGTCAATGGGAGTTCTATTTATTCTCTAAACAGTTGCGCCATGTGGTTAAAATATTTTATGCAAATGGCGGTGCTACCGATGTCTTATCAGTATTCATGCAATAGCAGCATGCAACAATCTATCGACTGCAATAAAATGTAAGCACAATTATCGCCTAGCTTCGCTGGAAAAAAAACAAACAAAAAAATCAAAGACAGCAACGTTGTTTTAGCATTGAACGGAGCCTCTGTCAGGCTCAGAGTCGAGGGAAAGGTAGGAGAGAGAGAGAGAGAGAGAGAGAGAGAGAGAGAGGGAGAGAGACTGGGCGACCTTGAAATACGTTGCGGTTTCCACTCACAAGTCAGCTGAGAGGGGCCTCTGTCTTTTACTTGTACTGAAAATAAAAAAGTGTCGCAGAGTATCTCTAATAATAAAAATAAATAAACAAATGAACGTGAATAAACGTTAGCAATGACCATCGATAGAGTCTTACGTTTATTGTCAGCGGCTATTCTCATTCCCTCATTAACAAAAACAAAAGCAAAAAGAACTTAGTGTACAACTGCAGAACCGTCGAAGCATAAATCCATTCCTCTCTGTTTAATCTTGATAAGGACTTTACTGTAACAGCATACACATCCTTGTCTATAATGACAATCTCTCTCTTTTCATGCTATAAATCAGAGGGTTAAGTCGAAGCACACACACTGATGAAATTAAAGCAAAAAAACTAAAATCATATGTGACAGTATCCCTACTACTATCAACAAAAGTACAAATATCTTTTTCTTAACAACTTCTTAAAAAGGACTTAAGTGTCATTAATTTTAACTTTAAAACTCAGCAAATAATCTCTAATAATCTCAATTATCTTTAATTAGCCCGATTGTAATCTAAAATTCATGAAAATGCTAGGGATTAACCATGGTTATCTCTAGATAATCTTTTCAGAATCCTTTAAGTAAGATTTTAAAGATTTCTTCAATACAAAAAGAACTATAACACAAACGGGTATCTATGAATATAAAAAGTCTATCTCTGTGTATGCAATAATAAAAACAAAAAGTATATTTCATTATCAACAGTAAGGAATGCATTTTGCTTAAACTTCAAAATCTCGTACGGAGTTGTACATAAACAATTCAAACATAAAATATATCTTCTTTTACTATCTCGAATTTGACTTATATCTGCTCTCTCAAATACGGGATACAGCTGTGTAACATTCTTGTTGTCATTTCGTGTCAGCTCTCACTCTTTCTTTATGACCAAGCCGAAATAATTTTGATAAAACATTATCATGGCTAAAACTCGCAAAGTTTTACTTTATCAATCTAACATATCTCTTCAGACAAATAATGTATATACTGCAGCTAGCAAAGAAAATAAAGAACCATTCATAGATTCACGTCCTTTATCACGTAACATCTATCTTGGAATCTCTCGGAAATCGAATAATAATCTCAATGGCGGAGTAGGGGACAAAACAAAAATAAAACAAACTTGGCATTTCAACCATATCTGGGCAGGTGGAGAATTACTTTCTCATCCATATCCGTCACTAGATATTGCAACAGCGCATCACCTCCCATAAATACACTCTGATATGGCATGCAGAAGGACCTGGCGGAGCAGGGGAACGATCCTCGCAGACTCCCCAATCATGCTTCCTATCGGTGCTTTCCGCGATTTCACCCCCTAGAGCAACCCTCCCATTATACCCCCGGTCATTCATACTCATTCTCTGCCTCACTCGCTGCATCACTTACAAAACAATCGTCCCCTTTCTATAAAATTCCCTTTAATTTACAACGTTGGTTGTAAGAAGCGTAAGGGTGAAATCTCGGTTGGACCGCATGGTCACAGACTGCCTCACTAGTCCTAAGTCCCATTCTAACGAACAAACAAACATTCTACTCCCTTGAAGCTACGTTTGGGTGACACTGAAAAACCTTCCCTATTCTAGGACAGCACAAATTACTCTAATTTACTCTTACTTTCACCTGCATAGCGTGAAATCAAAAAACTCATCTCTAACTAATATCACGAAAATTTCTTATTCTTCAAAAAGAACATGCCACACACGTATCGTAATATTAATTCCCCATCATCATAACACAAAAAGAACGATCTGTCGTTTATGTCTTTCTCTCGCTAAAACATTACTCCCGCGGATAAAAACAAACAAAAAAAGAAAAAAAACTTAAAAACAGGCGCAATCGTAACACTCGATTTCTTACGCTCTAAGAAATTTATATAAAAATGATTTTACACGTACTTTAAAATATCAAAGCTCAGTACAATTACTACAGATTTACAATAACGAGGTTGGGAGATCGAATGGTCACTTCCGCATTCCTTTCTCGAAAACCACACGTGGTCTATGAAACTCTTAAAAGCAGATGCACGTATATTTCTCACTATAATTCTTACGCTTTAGAAATTAATAGACTGTAATAGTGATTTCACGTGCATTAAATTTGTCAATTAAAAAATCGATACATTCGCGTTCTTAAAATTCAATCTAGGCATTAATACAAATAAATGGAACACACTTCCAACGCAAATTCTTTATATTACTCAAATTATCACAAAAATGGAGTTTATTACTGCTTATAGCTATTAGTACAAATTATCCATGTTAGTAATGGGTACAGAAATTCTACTTTTATCAACTTATTAAGCGCCACACCCCTTATAAGCGGGTTGGCTGAGTCAAAGCATAACTACAAGACAAAATGGCGGCGTCCACCGACCTCAATTTCTTTTACTAATTGTCCCATTACTCACTGGATACAGATCACAAGTACTTAGCTATTTTAAGGAGGTGGTCCTGAAAAACTTCATGGCAGAAGGCAAGGAAGGAGCGGGTTTTCCTTCTTCTCTTCGAGTAAAATCGTCGAATCGCCGTCTTCTTGGTCGGATCCGGCAACTTATACCTCTTGCAATGGGCATTTTCACTCAATGCTCCGGTCACACTTCGGCTTACTAAGAAATATCTTAGAAATAGTTCCTTCAAAGTTTTATAGTATTCTCTATTTGACCACTCGTCACTTCTCATCCGCAGACCCAAGTATTTCAGGAAGTCGGTCGCGGGAATTATGGACGGACATTCACGGTCTTTTACATTTGCGCCGTCGAGGTATAAAAGTGAATTTTTGACTCGAGGCGTCTTTACAACCAGGGCACAGGGTGGGGGCATGTCCTGCTGCGTTCCCTGTGTCACCACGGGGTTCGGAGCGGCCGGCTGTTCGTCGATGTTTGAGGCGTCGGTTTCACTGTCGGCGTCGGCCAAGTTCCTTCTCGACGGAGCGGCGTCGGCGCGTGCTTGTAGGCGCCACACTTGCTCCTCCAGTTCGAGAATTCTCCGGTGTTTGGCCTCGTCACTCATTTCTTGAATTGGGAGATGTTGGATTTCTGCTTTTGCCATTCTTATTTTCTCTGCACGGGTCTGCACTGGCATTCACCTGTCTCTTCGTATGTTTTTTTTTTTTTTTTTTTTTCTCGTGAAGATCCGTACCGCACTGCCACCACTGACGTAGAAGTTTTGATTATCCCATCTAATGACACCACTGACGTAGGGATTTTATTATTATCCCACCGAGCGTCACCAAGTTGTCGTATGATCCCGAGCTGTCCACCAAGTTGTCGTATGAATTTTGGACTTCCATTTGAATTCACACTTTGTAAGATGATTGGGTTATCTCACCGTTTGTCACCACTGACGTAGGGATTTTCCTCCTACGTATATATACTTATAATTATGGTAGCGTGGTTACAAGGTAAGAATGGACAAGCAGTAGTTCCTTTGCTTATATTTATTCTAGAGTACAACACATCCGACGCCTCAATGCCCCCACCCTATGACTATCACAATCTATGATCTATTCGTGCCCCTGGCAAAGTTCTAACTAACTGTCTCTGCCCTGGGTGGCTCTTTAAATACCCCCAGGGGCAGGGCGTGGCTTAACATCCAATTCTCCAATGAAATCAGTGAGATCTAGTCCAGCTAATCAACGCCAGGTTCAAAGTGGAATCCCGCCTACTTCAGGGGAGGAGTTATTGGGCATCTCTCCTGGGCGTGTACCTGCGTACGAAACACTTGCTTATGTTTCTTGTGGTTTAGGAAATGGCTAACTTCCTGGCCTTTCCTGCCCTTCTCGATGCCAGATCCTAAGTCTCACGGTTCCGGTCATATATTTCCTTGGCACTTTCTACAAACATTGTAATAAAATATCCGTGCCCTCGACCAACCGTTACCCCTCAAGATCTGTTACAAGTTTCAGATTCTGGCTTCAGCATGGCGGACTGGCTTCAGCATGACGGAAGTCATACGACAGTATTCATGTGTTTTAGCTCGGCCACCCCCTCACAAGGGGAAAGTGGACACGTGCATATATATATATATATATATATATATATATATATATATATATATATATATATATATATATATATATATATATATATATATATATATATATATATATATATATATAACCTCTTCAGCATGGGTAGGTTTGCTTTCTATGTACCCAGATGTATATTTTTTCTCTTTTTCTCTTTCTCGATCTATCTAGCTATCTGCATAGCGCTATGTCTATCTATTTGTCCATCTGTGTATGTATGTTCCAGTTTGGATTCCTTTTAACCTTCTGTGGTGTGTAGTTGTAGCGCCTTGACATAGTAATTATAAGTCCTAGGTTCAAGTCCCGGTCAGGGAAAAAATGATTCATGTTTTCACATATGCAATGTGCTTATTTGATTATTGTATAGCCCGAATGAGATTGGGAATTGATTTAAATGCAAAAATGAAGCCACGAGTGAGGTTGAGGAATCTGTAATATGAACATAGTGGCATTCAGATAGAATGCGTTCATTCCTAAGTATAGCAGATATAAGCTATAAGGTTGGATTCCTTTTAACCTTCTGTGGTGTGTAGTTGGTAGCGCCTTGACATAGTAATTATAAGTTCTAGGTTCAAGTCCCGGTCGGGGTAAAAAATGATTCATGTTTTCACATATGTAATGTGCTTATTTGATTACTGTATAGCCCAAATGAGATTGGGGATTGAATTAAATGCGAAAATGAAGCCACGAGTGAGGTTGGGGAATCTGTAATATGAACATAGTGGCATTCAGATAGAATGCGTTCATTCCTAAGTATAGCAGATATAAGCTATAAGGTTGGATTCCTTTTAACCTTCTGTGGTGTGTAGTTGGTAGCGCCTTGACATAGTAATTATAAGTCCTAGGTTCAAGTCCTGGTCGGGGTAAAAAATGATTCATATATATATATATATATATATATATATATATATATATATATATATATATATATATATATATATATGTATATATATATATATATATATATATATATATATATATATATATATATATATATATATATATATATATATATATATATATATATATATATATATATATATATATATATATATATATATACATGTATATATACATGTATATATATATATATATATATATATATATATATATATATATATATATATATATATATATATATATATATATATATATATATATATATATATATATATATATATATATATATATATTAATCTACTAGCTATTTATCTATTATCTTTCTATCAGTCTATCTCATTAGCTATTTATGTATATGCGTGTATGTGCACACACACACACACACACACACACACACACACACACACACACACACACACACACACACACACACACACACACAAGGGCCGGTATTAGAGAACATCAACCTTACAGCCACAGAGGTATGCAAAGCGCTGATGGATTTAGATGTTCATAAAGCTACAGGTCCTGATGACATATCCCCTC
>JAXCGZ010006262.1:5000-7500 GCA_037179515.1 Halocaridina rubra | reverse complement strand
CTTCTGAAGGCAACTGTCCTAGCCCTTGGTAGAAAAGGGAGTCCGTGACGTAAAACCGGAACAACAACAACAATATGTAATTTTGATAAAAATCTTTTCTGATTTTTATGACGACTTAATGTGTTATCCAGAGCCAATTCTTGGATATGAAGGCGAGGGTAGTGGCGTCTTCGTATGGTACTTATGTCTCCTCGAATTACTTGCCTAACTGAGCAAAACAATTAATATGCTCATGAATTCTGGCTTCTCTTGATATGTATGTGTGTATGTATGTATGTATGTATGTATGTGTGTGTGTATGTATATATGTATGTATGTATGTGTGTATGTATGTATGTATGTATGTATGTGTGTGTATGTATGTATGTATGTATGTATGTATGTATGTATGTATGTATGTATGTATGTATGTATGTATGTACGTATGCATGCATGCATCCATGTATGTATGTGTGTATGTGATTACCTAATTGTGATTACCTAATTGTGTTTACGGGAAAGAGCCCAAAGCTCGTATCTTCCCGTCTCCTGATCGGTTCCATTTTTAGACTTAGTGATACTTATCATACCTGTCCTTAAAACTATGGATTGAGGTAGCATTTACTACCTCCTCGCTTAGCGAATTCCAATTATCAACTACTCTTACACTGAAAAAGTATTTCCTTACATCCTGCAAACAAGTTTTCTTCCGAAGCTTCAAACTATGACCTCTAGTTCTAGAGCCAGCCATATCGAAATATCGATCCCTATCCACTCTATCATAACCATGAAGGAATTTAAAGACTGTCACCATATCCCCCCTTACTCTTCTAGCTTCGAGTGATGGCAAGTCTAATTCCCTCAGCCTCTCATCATAACCGAGATTGCGTATTTCTGGCACCAGTTTTGTGGCATGTCTTTGAACTTTTTCAAGCTTAGCTATGTGCTTTTTCAAGTGCGGATTCCAAAAGGGGGCTGCATATTCGAGTTTTGGCCTCACATAGGTTACATAAATATTTCTGAGCATTTCCTTGTCCATGTGCCTGAAGGCTACCCTTACATTTGATAAGAATGCATATGCTGCCCTTACTACGCCATTTATATGTATTTCTGGAGACAAATCTGCCAATATGTTTACTCCTAGATCTCTCTCATTTTCTGTCTCCTGAAGTTGTACTCCAGCCACCGAGTAGTCAAGCTTGGGCCTTCTTGCACTTGTACCCATTCTCATTACCTTACATTTTGAGGTATTGAATTTCATTAGCCACTTTTCTGACCACTCATGCAGATTATTTAGATCCTCCTGAAGTTCTCTACCATTGTTCTCGTTTTTTACTTTCTTCACAATCTTTGCATCATCTGCAAACATATTCATGAATGAATTTACAGACTCTGGTAGGTCATTTACATATACAAGGAACAAAAGTGGCCCTAAAACTGAACCCTGTGGAACTCCACTACTAACTCTTCTCCATTCAGACAATGAGTGTCTTACTCTAACCCTCTGTTCCCTTCCTTCTAAGTAAGTTTTTATCCATTCCAAGACATTTCCACCTATTCTAGCCATTGATTGCAGCTTCCTAATAAGTCTCCCATGTGGAACAGTGTCAAATGCTTTCTGGAAGTCTAGGAATATGCAATCTGCCCAGCCCTCTCTTTCCTGTAAGATTTGGCTTACCTCATCATAAAATTCTAATAAGTTTGTTACTGTTGATCTTCCTTCTCTGAAGCCATGTTGCCTCACTGACAAAAAGTTGAAGGATTCCAAGTGAAGAGAGATATGTTTCCTTAGTAGTTTCTCCATAACTTTGCAAACTATGCTGGTCAAGGAAACTGGTCTATAGTTCAGAGCCGTATCCCTCCTTCCCTTTTTGAAAATAGGTATCACATTTGCTTGTTTCCAGCATCTTGGAATCTCCCCCGACTCCAATGACTCCTTAAATATGATACTTAGTGCCACTGATATTGTGTTTGCGCATTTTTTAAGCACATGAGGGGATATGTCATCAGGACCTGTAGCTTTATGAACATCTAAATCCATCAGCGCTTTGCATACCTCTGTGGCTGTAAGGTTGATGTTCTCTAATACCGGCCCTTGAGCTTCTATCACTGCAATCTGAGGGGGTGGGGTATTTTCTACTGTAAATACTGACTTAAACTCCTTGTTCAATTCTTTGCAGATCTCTTCGTCCGTCTCAGTGATGCTTCCATCCGCTCTCTTTAGCCTTAAAACCTGTTCTTTTACCTTCAGTTTTCCTCTGATAAAGCTGTGGAAAAGCTTGGGATTTTCTTTCGCCTTCCTGGTGATGTCCCTCTCATAATCTTTCTCTGCCTCTCTCCTTTTACTTAGGTAGTCATTTCTTGCTCTTTTGTAGGTTTGCCAGGCATTTATGTTTTTTCTCCTCCTATACCTTTTCCAGCATTTGTCTCTCCACTCCTTAGCTCTTTTACACCCATTATCGAACCATTTCTCTCTGGCATGAATTACACCTACTTTGGTGACAGGTATGCAGCAATCTAC
>JAXCGZ010006261.1:45000-53422 GCA_037179515.1 Halocaridina rubra | reverse complement strand
CCCCTTGGAATGAGTGAGCATTTTCACCCCTTTTCAAATGAGTGAACATTCCTACTTTGCTGGAATGAGTGAGCATTCCTATCCCCTCCCCAAAAGAGTGAGCATTCCACCCCCTTGGAATGAGTGAGCATTTTCACCCCTTTTCAAATGAGTGAATATTCCTACTTCCCTGGAATGAGTGAGCATTCCTATCCCCACCCCAGGAATGAGCGAGCGTTACCACCTTATTGGAATGAGTGAGCATTTTCACCTCTTTCCAAATGAGTGAATATTCCTATTTCCCTGGAATGAGTGAGCATTCCTATCCCCCCAAAAGAGTGAACATTCCACCCCCTTGGAATGAGTGAGCATCTTCACCCCTTTTCAAATGAGTGAATATTCCTACTTCCCTGGAATGAGTGAGCATTCCTATCCCCCTATTCATCTGAAATGAGTTAGCATTTCTTCCCCAGGAATGAGCGAGCATTCCCACCCCAGGAATGAGCAAGCATTCCCACTATATTGGAATGAGCGAGCATTCCCACCCTCCTGGAATGAGTGATCATTCCCACTCTACAAGTGATCGAGCATTCCAACTCCCCTGGAATGACCGAACATCCTTCCCATCCTGGAATGAGCGAGTATTCTCACTCTCACCCCTGGAATAGTTAAACATCCAACATTCTCATTCCAGAAACATTTTACCCCGAAACTCTACAAGATTATGTTCATTCTTACTCATTTATTTATTTATTTATTTGTTTGTTTCATTGTTTATTTGTTTGTAATATTTACTTATTTGTTTGACGTCGTTGTTGTAATATATTTTTTTTTTCAATTTGTATTTATCTTTGTATCATTTAAGATTTTCTCTTCATAATCTAATATGGAATAAAAATATTTAAATGTAAATTGATTTAATATTTTAATCTCCGTGGCAAAATGGTAGCGTCTGCGACTCTGAGGCGGCAGGTCGAGGGTTCGCGCCCCGTCACGGACTAAGATTAGTAAGGGCATACACTCAGGGTAACGCTTACATCTGCCAAAACAAGTCTTTCGTAAGAAGGCAACCGTCCTAGCCCTCAGTAGAAAAGGGAGTTCGTGACGTAAAACCGAATCCATCCATTGTGGTGGCTTAAAACTGGGGTCGCGGTAGCTCAGTGGTAAAGCTCTCGTGTCGAGAAGCAACTGAACCTGGTTTGAACCTATCGCGGGGTGTTAGAAAGGGCATCCAAACCTTAATCCCCAACGCCAACGTGTCTCTGTCCACCCCCATTCGATTTGGGATTAATTGTGACTCATAAAACGGTGTTGAATTGGCGATTGGACTTCACACACACACACACACACACACACACACACACACACACACACACACACACACACCGCGTTCAGTGACACACGGAACTGCTCCTCTTAAATTTTTAATTGTTTCGAGTGACTAAGTGCTTAGTGGAAAACTTTACCATAATTTCCATAAATCTGAAATCCTGCAGAGTATTGTGAGTACAAAAACTTATATTTGTTGTAAGACGAGACTGTTCATATTAAAGGAAAAACAATTGAGAACATTTTCGTGAGGAGAGAGAGAAGCTGCCGTCCAGTTCTGCCTTGAGGGAAATCTAGAAGAGTTGCCAGAGGTGGAGCCATCACATCACATTACCTAATTTTTTGTGTAAACTGGGGAAAGCTCTTAAGCCGTTTACCTGATCCTGTGGTTCTATATATTGTTAAAATCAGTATCCTTCCCATTTATATTAACTAGTTAGTTAGTTTGATACACGAAATAATTGAATAATAAAAGAAAAAAAAATTACCAAATATCCACCTGTCAACAGTACTGAGTTAAGTTGCCAAGTAGTACAGCAGTCTTATTTTCTTCATTTTTTTTGCTTTTCTTTTAGCTTTCTCTTTTACTATTTTTTTTATTTTGTATATATATTGAGTTAAATGTTAAGTCTAATCCCGTGATAACATATCTTGGTTAGCAAGTCAGTTTATCAGTTAGGAAGAATATATAGCAGAAACAGGTGGGTGCCACCTCAAACACAAATTCGAATTTTCCTTCAGGTTTGACTTTTGTTTTCCTTTTTCTTTTTATACTTAAATTACCATGGTCAAGTTTTTAAGTTAAGATGTGTGTTACCAGAAAAGAGACAAACTGAGTCACTAAATAGCACTTATATGGAGATATAAAAATTCTGTGTGAAGCTCAATTAAAAGTTTTTCTCTTTTCTTTTTTTTCCTCTTTCTCGTCTTCTTTCTATATTCTGTGAGAGGGAGAACATAAAAATGAGGCCATCTCTGTCCCAAACCTCTCCCACCCATGGGTCGGGAGAAGGGGTAGTCATCAGGGGACTTAAACAGAGAATCAAGAAGTTAGAGGAAATGGTTATAAGCCTTGATGATAAAATTCGGAATATGGATGGAGAAATGAAAGAGAATGAAACACTCAGAGAACAAATAAGATCTTTGGAGGAAGCAAATAAAGCACAAGGGCAGGAGAGAAAGGAACTAGAAAAAAGAATAAAGAAGCTGGAAGGGGAAAAGAGTCAACTAGAATCTAGAATTTCTAAACAAGAAGATAAAAACAAACAGCTGAATGACAACCTAAAGGAATTAGATGTTAGTTCACTGCTCTCTTCTGAGAGAGACGAGATTGCTGCTTGGAATGTCCAGATTAAGGAAAACATTGAACAGTTCAGAAAAGAGTTCCAGGAGCTGAATATGGAAAATGATGCCATGAAAACGTCCATTGCTGATGCACTAAAGGGGAATGTGGCAGTAAAAGAGGCTGTAAAGGTGGTGGCACTGGAAAACATACAAACAGTTGACTATAAAGAAACAGTAATCGAAAAAATGAAAGACGTTGTGATGGAAAGGGCAAACCCACTCATCAGACAGGCACTTGATAAGGAGAAGACAGTGGTAATCTCAGGCATAAGTGAATCCCAGGAGTCAACATGGCAGGGGAGACTTGAAGAAAATAAAGCTAGGGTTGTAGACCTGATAAGAAAGCTTGGAGTAGTATGTGGTCCTGAGGATATTGTAAACATACACCAACTAGGTAAATATTCGAGGGAAGGAAAGCCGAGACCAACAAAAGTAACCTTTGAGAGAGGGGAAACATGTAGGGAAATATTGTTGAGAAAAAAAAGTCTAAAAGACCTTCAAGAATGCAAAGAAGTGTTCATTAGACGATACAGAACACAGGAAGAGATGGGAAAGATCAAAAACTTGTTGCAAGAGGCAAGAAGGTTAAATGATGAAAGAAATGAAGAAGAGAATAAAAATTTTCGTTACAGAATACTTCCAGACAAAGGGGAGATAAAGAAGATAATGACAGAAGATCAGGGGATGAGGCCTCATTAAGATTGTTATACACAAATGCTGATGGATTAGCTGGTAAGGCAGTAGAATTAAAAGATAGGATTCACAACAGTAAGGCAGATATAGTAGCAATTACAGAGACTAAGTTGAGTGAGGACATAAACAGTGTCACAGTTTTTCCTAAGGGCTTCAGAATACTAAGGGTTGAAAGATCTGAGAGGACTGGTGGAGGGATAGCACTGCTCATAAGTGAGAGGATTCAAGTTGAAGAAATAAACTTGGCTATAGAAAGTGAGTTCAGGGAATTTCTTGTTGCTCGCATAAATACTGGGTCAGAGAGCATTATAATAACTGTTGTATACAACCCACCAAGGAACCAAAATAGGCTTGAAATTTATGAGGAAAGTCATATAGGTACTATTGAAGTCATAAACTCAGTTGTTAACATGGCACAGGAGAAAAAATGTAGGATTTTGATTATGGGAGACTTTAATCATAAAGAGATAGATTGGATAAATCTTGACCCACACAGTGGTGAGGACTCATTCGGGGCAAGATTCCTAGATTGCGTACAAGGGAATTTCCTACACCAACATGTAATGGAACCAACAAGAGCCAGGGGTGGGGATGAGCTATCACTACTTGATCTAGTGTTCACATATAATGTGTTGAATATTGAAAAAATTGAGTATGAACCACCAATTGGAAAGAGTGACCACTGTGTGTTGTTGATGGAGTATATCATTGAAGATATTCTTACTGAGAGTAGAGGCACTGAGGACATGAGGAGGAACTATCCGAAAGGAGATTACATCAAAAAGAATGAGCTTTTTGCAGTTATTGACTGGAGAACCTTATTTTACGACAAATCTGTACAAGAAATGTATGACATCTTTTGTGAGAAATATGGGAAGATAGTAGATTGCTGCATACCTGTCACCAAAGTAGGTGTATTCATGCCAGAGAGAAATGGTTCGATAATGGGTGTAAAAGAGCTAAGGAGTGGAGAGACAAATGCTGGAAAAGGTATAGGAGGAGAAAAAACATAAATGCCTGGCAAACCTACAAAAGAGCAAGAAATGACTACCTAAGTAAAAGGAGAGAGGCAGAGAGAGATTATGAGAGGGACATCACCAGGAAGGCTAAAGAAAATCCCAAGCTTTTCCACAGCTTTATCAGAGGAAAACTGAAGGTAAAAGAACAGGTTTTAAGGCTAAAGAGAGCGGATGGAAGCATCACTGAGACGGACGAAGAGATCTGCAAAGAATTGAACAAGGAGCTTCAGTCAGTATTTACAGTAGAAAATACCCCACCCCCTCAGATTGCAGTGATAGAAGCTCAAGGGCCGGTATTAGAGAACATCAACCTTACAGCCACAGAGGTATGCAAAGCGCCGATGGATTTAGATGTTCATAAAGCTACAGGTCCTGATGACATATCCCCTCATGTGCTTAAAAAATGCGCAAACACAATATCAGTGGCACTAAGTATCATATTTAAGGAGTAACTGGAGTCGGGGGAGATTCCAAGATGCTGGAAACGAGCAAATGTGATACCTATCTTCAAAAAGGGAAGGAGGGATACGGCTCTGAACTATAGACCAGTTTCCTTGACCAGTATAGTTTGCAAAGTTATGGAGAAACTACTAAGGAAACATATCTCTCTTCACTTGGAATCCTTCAACTTTTTGTCAGTGAGGCAACTTGGCTTCAGAGAAGGTAGATCAACAGTAACAAACTTATTAGAATTTTACGATGAGGTAAGCCAAATCTTACAGGAAAGAGAGGGCTGGGCAGATTGCATATTCCTAGACTTCCAGAAAGCGTTTGACACTGTTCCACATGGGAGACTTATTAGGAAGCTGCACTCAATGGCTAGAATAGGTGGAAATGTTTTGGAATGGATAAAAACTTACTTAGAAGGAAGGGAACAGAGGGTTAGAGTAAGACACTCAGTGTCTGATTGGAGAAGAGTTAGTAGTGGAGTTCCACAGGGTTCAGTTTTAGGGCCACTTTTGTTCCTTGTATATGTAAATGACCTACCAGAGTCTGTAAATTCATTCATGAATATGTTTGCAGATGATGCAAAGATTGTGAAGAAAGTAAAAAACGAGAACAATGGTAGAGAACTTCAGGAGGATCTAAATAATCTGCATGAGTGGTCAGAAAAGTGGCTAATGAAATTCAATACCTCAAAATGTAAGGTAATGAGAATGGGTACAAGTGCAAGAAGGCCCAAGCTTGACTACTTGGTGGCTGGAGTACAACTTCAAGAGACAGAAAATGAGAGAGATCTAGGAGTAAACATACTGGCAGATTTGTCTCCAGAAATACATATAAATGGCGTAGTAAGGGCAGCATATGCATTCTTATCAAATGTAAGGGTAGCCTTCAGGCACATGGACAAGGAAATGTTCAGAAATATTTATGTAACCTATGTGAGGCCAAAACTGGAATATGCAGCCCCCTTTTGGAATCCGCACTTGAAAAAGCACATAGCTAAGCTTGAAAAAGTTCAAAGACATGCCACGAAACTGGTGCCAGAAATACGCAATCTCGGTTATGATGAGAGGCTGAGGGAATTAGACTTGCCATCACTCGAAGCTAGAAGAGTAAGGGGGGATATGGTGACAGTCTTTAAATTCCTTCATGGTTATGATAGAGTGGATAGGGATCGATATTTCGATATGGCTGGCTCTAGAACTAGAGGTCATAGTTTGAAGCTTCGTAAGAAAACTTGTTTGCAGGATGTAAGGAAATACTTTTTCAGTGTAAGAGTAGTTGATAATTGGAATTGGCTAAGCGAGGAGGTAGTTAATGCTATCTCAATCCATAGTTTTAAGGACAGGTACGATAAGTATCACTAAGTCTAAAATGGAAGCGATCAGGAGACGGGAAGATACGAGCTTTGGGCTCTTTCCCGTAAGCACAATTAGGTAATCACAATTAGGTAATCACACAAGTCTAAAAGACCTTCAAGAATTCAAAGAAGTGTTCATTAGACGATACAGAACACAGGAAGAGATGGGAAAGATCAAAAACTTGTTGCAAGAGGCTAGAAGGTTAAATGATGAAAGAAATGAAGAAGAGAAGAACAATTTTCATTACAGAGTTCTTCCAGACAAAGGGGAGATAAAGAAGATAATGACAGAAGATCAGGGGATGGGGCCTCATTAAGATTGTTATACACAAATGCTGATGGATTAGCTGGTAAGGCAGTAGAATTAAAAGATAGGATTCACAACAGTAAGGCAGATATAGTAGCAATTACAGAGACTAAGTTGAGTGAGGACATAAACAGTGTCACAGTTTTTCCTAAGGGCTTCAGAATACTAAGGGTTGAAAGATCTGAGAGGACTGGTGGAGGGATAGCACTGCTCATAAGTGAAAGGATTCAAGTCGAAGAAATAAACTTGGCTATAGAAAGTGAGTTCAAGGAATTTCTTGTTGTTCGCATAAATACTGGGTCAGAGAGCATTATAATAACTGTTGTATACAACCCACCAAGGAACCAAAATAGGCTTGAAGTTTATGAGGAAAGTCACATAAGTACTATTGAAGTCATAAACTCAGTTGTTAACATGGCACGGGAAAAAAATGTAGGATTTTGATTATGGGAGACTTTAATCATAAAGAGATAGATTGGATAAATCTTGACCCACACAGTGGTGAGGACTCATTCGGGGCAAGATTCCTAGATTGCGTAGAAGGGAATTTCCTACACCAACATGTAATGGAACCAACAAGGGCCAGGGGTGGGGATGAGCCATCACTACTTGATCTAGTGTTCACAGATAATGTGTTGGATATTGAAAAAATTGAGTATGAACCACCAATTGGAAAGAGTGACCACTGTGTGTTGTTGATGGAGTATATCATTGAAGATATTCTTCCTGAGAGTAGAGGCACTGAGGACATGAGGAGGAACTATCCGAAAGGAGATTACATCAAAATGAATGAGCTTTTTGCAGTTATTGACTGGAGAACCTTATTTTACAACAAATCTGTACAAGAAATGTATGACATCTTTTGTGAGAAATATGGGAAGATAGTAGATTGCTGCATACCTGTCACCAAAGTAGGTGTAATTCATGCCAGAGAGAAATGGTTCGATAATGGGTGTAAAAGAGCTAAGGAGTGGAGAAACAAATGCTGGAAAAGGTATAGGAGGAGAAAAAACATAAATGCCTGGCAAACCTACAAAAGAGCAAGAAATGACTACCTAAGTAAAAAGGAGAGAGGCAGAGAGAGACTATGAGAGGGACATCACCAGGAAGGCTAAAGAAAATCCCAAGCTTTTCCACAGCTTTATCAGAGGAAAACTGAAGGTAAAAGAACAGGTTTTAAGGCTAAAGAGAGCGGATGGAAGCATCACTGAGACGGATGAAGAGATCTGCAAAGAACTGAACAAGGAGTTTCAGTCAGTATTTACAGTAGAAAATACCCCACCCCCTCAGATTGCAGTGATAGAAGCTCAAGGGCCGGTATTAGAGAACATCAACCTTACAGCCACAGAGGTATGCAAAGCGCTGATGGATTTAGATGTTCATAAAGCTACAGGTCCTGATGACATATCCCCTCATGTGCTTAAAAAATGCGCAAACACAATATCAGTGGCACTAAGTATCATATTTAAGGAGTCACTGGAGTCGGGGGAGATTCCAAGATGTTGGAAACAAGCAAATGTGATACCTATCTTCAAAAAGGGAAGGAGGGATACGGCTCTGAACTATAGACCAGTTTCCTTGACCAGCATAGTTTGCAAAGTTATGGAGAAACTACTAAGGAAACATATCTCTCTTCACTTGGAATCCTTCAACTTTTTGTCAGTGAGGCAACATGGCTTCAGAGAAGGTAGATCAACAGTAACAAACTTATTGGAATTTTATGATGAGGTAAGCCAAATCTTACAGGAAAGAGAGGGCTGGGCAGATTGCATATTCCTAGACTTCCGGAAAGCGTTTGACACTGTTCCACATGGGAGACTTATTAGGAAGCTGCAATCAATGGTTAGAATAGGTGGAAATGTTTTGGAATGAATAAAAACTTACTTGGAAGGAAGGGAACAGAGGGTTAGAGTAAGACAGTCAGTGTCTGAATGGAGAAGAGTTAGT
>JAXCGZ010006261.1:37500-40000 GCA_037179515.1 Halocaridina rubra | reverse complement strand
GATATGGAGACGATTGATCCGCTGTGACGACCCCTTATGGGAGAAGCCGAAAGATTTGATTGAATGATGTAAAACTTTATTGATATTTTAAATACTTGCAATTGATGTATGTTTAAAATTGGATTGATAGCTAGATAAAAGTGAGATATACAGATAATTATTCATAAAGGAAGCATGCACTTAAGGTAACGATTACATCTGCCAAAACAAGTCCTTCGCAAGAAGGCAACCGTCCTAGGCCTTGGTAGAAAAGGGAGTCCGTGACGTAAAACCGGAACATATGCATGAAAGAAGATATATAGAAACAGAGACAAAAAGATGAGGACATTCAGAGATTTTTAATCTCTCTCTCTCTCTCTCTCTCTCTCTCTCTCTCTCTCTCTCTCTCTCTCTCTCTCTCTCTCTCTCTCTCTCTCTCTCTCATAAATCACTCCAAAAGGAAATCAATTTAATTCTTACATTTAGTATTCATTGCCTGTGTCAATACCTTCATACCCTGACCTTTCATGACCTTCAGTGACCTTCCATGGGTATGGGTGATTCTTTAATTGCAATATGGAAATTAGTTGTAAACTTTTATTATTTTTTCATTTATTTTTCTACCTTGTTTCGCTCGTGTGGAGAAATTATAATCACCCGAAAATATAGTTTTATCAAAATCACAATTGAAGTTTGATTATTGTTGTTAATTAATGTACTTAATTATATATATATATATATATATATATATATTATATATATATATATATATATATATATATATATATATATATATATATATATATATATTTACATGGGATAAAACGGTGGGAGTAAACCAGCTGCGGCTGTCGGATCCCACGGTAGAAGACCCATCCCTTTTTTACACTGTGGGTGACCTAAGCGGGGTGGTGGTGGTGGAATGTGGCAATAGTGATCATGGCATATCTTGTAGTGAATGTGTGTGCTTTGACTCGGCCACAACTCTTACAAGGGGGATTGCAGCCCATGTGTATGTATATTTGTATTTTTAGTTTTAAGCTCTATTCTTAAATGGCATAAATTCGTTTAAGACCTAATAATTTTCTCCTAAAGCTATATAATGGTGCAATGGGAATCATTCAATTATGTATTTCACTCAGGCCTTGTTGTCACCTCTGACGTCACAGGTAGGTTCCATTTTTTTCTGTGGGAGAGTAAGGGAATGCAATCTCCTTAAATAATTAAGGTTTTGAGGGATAATTTCCGAAGACCATTGAAGTCCTTTTAGAATTATTTTTTTAAGTTTAAAAGACTCTGTTCTTAGAGAATTATTCTTTTGACGTCATACAGGAAGTTTCATTTATCTGTGGGGGAGTAAGGATAGGCTAATTGCAATGCCCTTAAACGATTCAACTGTTGGGGGGTCACAAATTCCTAATTCCATGGGTTTCTTTTTAGGATTGTTATTAAGGTTAGATAACAATTACTAATGATCTCTAATCAACTAATGTCTTAGGAAGGTTTCATTTTATCGTGGGGGAGTAAGGGAATGCAATGTCATCAAATGATGTGGGTGGTAAGGACCAGAATTCCTAATCCCATGGAATGACTTTTAGGATCGTTATTAATCTTAGCTAATACTGTTACAAGTGACCTCTTAGTCGACTGATGTTTTAGGAAGGTTTCATTTTACTGTGGGAGAAGTAATGGAATATGCTGCAGGTGGTGATGGCAGAAGTTTCTGTGTCGGTGGAACTCTATTTGGGATTGTTGGTAAAAGCATAGAAATACAGTTATTAGTGAGTTCTTACTTTACTGATGTCATATGAGATATTTCATATTTCTGTCAGCTGTAAGGACTGCAGTGCCCTTCAATCCAGGAAATGGAAGCAGAATTTCTTAGTGTCCATGGAATTCCTTTTTAAATTATTACCTTAGGAGAGACTAGTGAGTTGTTTCATTTTTCTGTGGGTGAGCAAAGGATTACAATTAGTAGTCACCATGGCTCAAGCGGTAGCGTCCGCGACTCTGAGGCGTCAGGTCGAGGGCTCGCGCCCCGTCATGGTCTGAGATTAGCAAGGGCATGCACTCAGGGTAACGATTACAGCTGCAAAAACAAGTCCTTCGCAAGAAGGCAACCGTCCTAGCCCCTGGTAGAAATGGGAGTCCGTGACGTAAAACCGGAACAGCAACAAACAAGAGCAAGGGATTACAATTCCCTTAAATGACGCAATGGTTGGGGGCAGAATTTCTTAATAACTTGGAATATCTTTTATGATTACAGTTAAATTTAAAGGATTCAGTTACTAACGAGTTCTTAATTAACTCTTTTAATATCATATGGATGGTTTCATTTTTCTGTAGGGGAGTAAAGGAGTACTTTGCCATTATATAATTTAGGTTGTTGTGGACACGTGTTCTTATCCATAAAATTCCTTTTTAGGCTTGTTCTTAAGCTTAAAGGACACTTATTAGTGAGTTCTTAGTTAACTCTTGACATCATATAGGAGATTTCATTTTTCTGTGGGGGAGTAAAGGT
>JAXCGZ010006261.1:7500-30000 GCA_037179515.1 Halocaridina rubra | reverse complement strand
GGGTAAAAAATGATTCATGTTTTCACATATGTAATGTGCTTAATTGATAATTTCATGGCCCGAATGAGATTGGGATTTGAATTAAATGCTAAAATGAAGCCACGAGTGAGGTTGGGGAATCTGTAATATGAACATAGTGGCATTCAGTTAGAATGCGTTCATTCCTATGTATAGCAGATATAAGCTATAAGGTTGGGTTCCTTTTAACCTTCTGTGGTGTAGTGGTAGCGCCTTGACTTAGTAATCATAAGTCCTAGGTTCGAGTCCCGGTCGGGGTAAAAAATGATTCATGTTTTCACATATGTAATGTGCTTAATTGATAATTTCATGGCCCGAATGAGATTGGGATTTGAATTAAATGCTAAAATGAAGCCACGAGTGAGGTTGGGGAATCTGTAATATGAACATAGTGGCATTCAGTTAGAATGCGTTCATTCCTATGTATAGCAGATATAAGCTATAAGGTTGGGTTCCTTTTAACCTTCTGTGGTGTAGTGGTAGCGCCTTGACTTAGTAATCATAAGTCCTAGGTTCGAGTCCCGGTCGGGGTAAAAAATGATTCATGTTTTCACATATGTAATGTGCTTAATTGATAATTTCATGGCCCGAATGAGATTGGGATTTGAATTAAATGCTAAAATGAAGCCACGAGTGAGGTTGGGGAATCTGTAATATGAACATAGTGGCATTCAGTTAGAATGCGTTCATTCCTATGTATAGCAGATATAAGCTATAAGGTTGGGTTCCTTTTAACCTTCTGTGGTGTAGTGGTAGCGCCTTGACTTAGTAATCATAAGTCCTAGGTTCGAGTCCCGGTCGGGGTAAAAAATGATTCATGTTTTCACATATGTAATGTGCTTAATTGATAATTTCATGGCCCGAATGAGATTGGGATTTGAATTAAATGCTAAAATGAAGCCACGAGTGAGGTTGGGGAATCTGTAATATGAACATAGTGGCATTCAGTTAGAATGCGTTCATTCCTATGTATAGCAGATATAAGCTATAAGGTTGGGTTCCTTTTAACCTTCTGTGGTGTAGTGGTAGCGCCTTGACTTAGTAATCATAAGTCCTAGGTTCGAGTCCCGGTCGGGGTAAAAAATGATTCATGTTTTCACATATGTAATGTGCTTAATTGATAATTTCATGGCCCGAATGAGATTGGGATTTGAATTAAATGCTAAAATGAAGCCACGAGTGAGGTTGGGGAATCTGTAATATGAACATAGTGGCATTCAGTTAGAATGCGTTCATTCCTATGTATAGCAGATATAAGCTATAAGGTTGGGTTCCTTTTAACCTTCTGTGGTGTAGTGGTAGCGCCTTGACTTAGTAATCATAAGTCCTAGGTTCGAGTCCCGGTCGGGGTAAAAAATGATTCATATATATATATATATATATATATATATATATATATATATATATATATATATATATGCACACACACATATATATATTTATATATATATATATATATATATATATATATATATATATATATATATATATATATATATATATATATATATATATATATATATATATATATATATATATATATGTGTGTGTGCATATATATATATATATATATATATATATATATATATATATATATATATATATATATATATATATATATATATATATATATATATATATATATATATATATATGCATATATATATATATATATATATATATATATATATATATATATATATATATATATATATATATATATATATATATATATATATATATATATATATATATATTATTGCTTTCAGTAATATATTAATTTTTCTCATTCCATAGCCGCATTAACTTCCCTATTTATGGTCTCACAAACACGGCTTTATCTTCATATATATTACTACAACAAATATATATTATCATGGAGAAACTCATATTGGCACTGAAAAGTGACACTCAATTTTTTATTTAATTGCTTGTGAAAACCATTGCCCTTCACTCTTTCATTGAGGTCGCAGCTACTCTTAAGTGGTTTCTCCTGTCACTTACAATTAAGTGTGGTCATCCCCTAGGTCATCTACAGGTCACGGCCTCTTCCTGGACCATCTGCCACGTGCATCAAATACCCAATAGAGTATGGCATTCCAGAAATGTCTTCAGGAATCTTTTTAGACGTGAAGTCAAATGCATAAAAACCTTCAGGAGTTGAGGAATCTTAAGATATTTGGTGATAACTGCAAAAGATTGAATGTAGAAAAAAAAACTGGAGTTTATGGCTTGGCATTCCTTGAGTAAAGGAAGAAGAAGAAGAAGAGTAGGAGTAGGAGAAGGAGGAGGAGGAGGAGGAGGAGGAGGAGGAGGAGGAGGAGGGAAAGATAGATGTTGCAAAATGCCTTTTTGGTGGTGGTGCTTAGCAGCGGAGTCCTTGTGGGAAAGTTGAGTGAGTGGGCGTCTGGGATCGCCGAGGGTGTAGTTTTTGTCCCTCTTTTGTTTCATCTTTCAGGGCGGTTGTAGTGGTTGTTTCAAGGTAGCGATGTGATGGAGGTAGAGAAGACTGGCAGGATATGGAAGGGATTCTCTGTCTCTTGTCTATCTATCTATCTATCTAATCTATTTATTTATCTATCTATCTATCTATCAATCTATCTATCTATCTATCCATCTATCTCCCCGCTCCATAATTATCAATGTGATTATATGATTTGTCTCAATCTTGGCAGTAACAATTATATATGATTCTTTCTGTTTATTATTTGTCTATAGCAATATAACCCAGACTCTCTCTCTCTCTCTCTCTCTCTCTCTCTCTCTCTCTCTCTCTCTCTCTCTCTCTCTCTCTCTCTCTCTCTCTCTCTCTCTCTCTCTCTCTCTCTCTCTCTCTCTCCCCCCCCCTTGGGACTCTTAATTGTCATATCCGTTGAATATTTCCATCTACCAGATAAATCTGACTCGTTTCGTCATTTGTTTGTCTATTATAGGGACCTGTGCCAGCATCTATTCATTCATAGCCCTCCTCTTACCAATCACATATTTTTCTTCCATCCCTTCCATCTCCCTTCAATCTCCTTTCCATTCCTACCCTCCCATTTTATGACAGGTCGACGTTGCATATTTGCACGTGACGTTACTTATCGTCTTTAACATACCAGGTAAATATCGTATAAATTCTATCGTCATCACACAGGGGAAGGGGAAGGGCCACTCACACAAAAACAGAAGAGGGGAATTCGTCATTAAAGATTCAGCCAAAGGTCCCGCAAAGGTGAAAAATCTCGCACCAATTTGTCAAGGTTTCTTTCAGTGCATACCAGGCGCTTAACATTGGTTCCTATTGCCACTAAGCTCGTAAAATAACAGAAAAAAAGATGAAAATAAACGAAGGATATATTTGGCCTTGATGGAGTGCCACTCTCACTAAAACGGAATGGGGGTGTTCGTCATAAAGGAATCTTCCAGATATCTTGGAAAGGTGAATCTCATACCAATTTGTCAAGGTCTTTTTAGTGCATACCAGGCGTTTAACATTGGTTTCTGCTGCCACTAATCTGGAGAAAGAAAGAGAAAAATAGTTGTGCGAGGTCGTTATTAAAGATTCATCCAGAGGTTCCGAAAGGTGAGTATCTCATACCGATCTGTCAAGGTCTCTCTTGTGCATAACACGTATATAAGGTAGATTTGTCAAGGTCTCTTCTCTCATACCGATTTGTCAAGATCTCTCTTGTGCATAACACGTATTTAACGTAGATTTGTCAAGGTCTCTCCTGTGCATAACACGTATTTAACGTAGATTTGTCAAGGTCTCTCCTGTGCATAACACGCATTTAATGTAGATTCCTTTGCTAATATTGGAAAAAGACAAAAATACTAGAGTTAGTCAGTAAGGATTCATCCCGAGGTCCCGCAAGGTGAGTCTCTCGTACCAATTTGTCAAGGTCTCTTCCAGTCCATACCACGAAGTTAACATTGGATCCGGTTGCTTTGGGAAAAAAATAAAAAAGTTAAAAACAGACTAGAGGTGATTTCGACTTTGTTGAAGTACCATTAAACACACACACACACACACACACACACACACACACACACACACACACACACACACACACACACACACACACTGATGGATTAGCTGGTAAGGCAGTAGAATTAAAAGATAGGATTCACAACAGTAAGGCAGATATAGTAGCAATTACAGAGACTAAGTTGAGTGAGGACATAAACAGTGTCACAGTTTTTCCTAAGGGCTTCAGAATACTAAGGGTCGAAAGATCTGAGAGGACTGGTGGAGGGATAGCACTGCTCATAAGTGAGAGGATTCAAGTTGAAGAAATAAACTTGGCTATAGAAAGTGAGTTCAGGGAATTTCTTGTTGCTCGCATAAATACTGGGTCAGAGAGCATTATAATAACTGTTGTATACAACCCACCAAGGAACCAAAATAGGCTTGAAATTTATGAGGAAAGTCATATAGGTACGATTGAAGTCATAAACTCAGTTGTTAACATGGCGCGGGAGAAAAAATGTAGGATTTTGATTATGGGAGACTTTAATCATAAAGAGATAGATTGGATAAATCTTGACCCACACAGTGGTGAGGACTCATTCGGGGCAAGATTCCTAGATTGCGTACAAGGGAATTTCCTACACCAACATGTAATGGAACCAACAAGAGCCAGGGGTGGGGATGAGCCATCACTACTTGATCTAGTGTTCACAGATAATGTGTTGGATATTGAAAATATTGAGTATGAACCACCAATTGGAAAGAGTGACCACTGTGTGTTGTTGATGGAGTATATCATTGAAGACATTCTTCCTGAGAGTAGAGGCACTGAGGACATGAGGAGGAACTATCCGAAAGGAGATTACATCAAAATGAATGAGCTTTTTGCAGTTATTGACTGGAGAACCTTATTTTACAACAAATCTGTACAAGAAATGTATGACATCTTTTGTGAGAAATATGGGAAGATAGTAGATTGCTGCATACCTGTCACCAAAGTAGGTGTAATTCATGCCAGAGAGAAATGGTTCGATAATGGGTGTAAAAGAGCTAAGGAGTGGAGAGACAAATGCTGGAAAAGGTATAGGAGGAGAAAAAACATAAATGCCTGGCAAACCTACAAAAGAGCAAGAAATGACTACCTAAGTAAAAGGAGAGAGGCAGAGAGAGATTATGAGAGGGACATCACCAGGAAGGCTAAAGAAAATCCCAAGCTTTTCCACAGCTTTATCAGAGGAAAACTGAAGGTAAAAGAACAGGTTTTAAGGCTAAAGAGAGCGGATGGAAGCATCACTGAGACGGACGAAGAGATCTGCAAAGAATTGAACAAGGAGTTTCAGTCAGTATTTACAGTAGAAAATACCCCACCCCCTCAGATTGCAGTGATAGTAGCTCAAGGGCCGGTATTAGAGAACATCAACCTTACAGCCACAGAGGTATGCAAAGCGCTGATGGATTTAGATGTTCATAAAGCTACAGGTCCTGATGACATATCCCCTCATGTGCTTAAAAATGCGCAAACACAATATCAGTGGCACTAAGTATCATATTTAAGGAGTCACTGGAGTCGGGGGAGATTCCAAGATGCTGGAAACAAGCAAATGTGATACCTATCTTCAAAAAGGGAAGGAGGGATACGGCTCTGAACTATAGACCAGTTTCCTTGACCAGCATAGTTTGCAAACTTATGGAGAAACTACTAAGGAAACATATCTCTCTTCACTTGGAATCCTTCAACTTTTTGTCAGTGAGGCAACATGGCTTCAGAGAAGGAAGATCAACAGTAACAAACTTATTAGAATTTTACGATGAGGTAAGCCAAATCTTACAGGAAAGAGAGGGCTGGGCAGATTGCATATTCCTAGACTTCCAGAAAGCGTTTGACACTGTTCCACATGGGAGACTTATTAGGAAGCTGCAATCAATGGCTAGAATAGGTGGAAATGTCTTGGAATGGATAAAAACTTACTTAGAAGGAAGGGAACAGAGGGTTAGAGTAAGACACTCAGTGTCTGAATGGAGAAGAGTTAGTAGTGGAGTTCCACAGGGTTCAGTTTTAGGGCCACTTTTGTTCCTTGTATATGTAAATGACCTACCAGAGTCTGTAAATTCATTCATGAATATGTTTGCAGATGATGCAAAGATTGTGAAGAAAGTAAAAAACGAGAACAATGGTAGAGAACTTCAGGAGGATCTAAATAATCTGCATGAGTGGTCAGAAAAGTGGCTAATGAAATTCAATACCTCAAAATGTAAGGTAATGAGAATGGGTACAAGTGCAAGAAGGCCCAAGCTTGACTACTCGGTGGCTGGAGTACAACTTCAAGAGACAGAAAATGAGAGAGATCTAGGAGTAAACATACTGGCAGATTTGTCTCCAGAAATACATATAAATGGCGTAGTAAGGACAGCATATGCATTCTTATCAAATGTAAGGGTAGCCTTCAGGCACATGGACAAGGAAATGTTCAGAAATATTTATGTAACCTATGTGAGGCCAAAACTCGAATATGCAGCCCCCTTTTGGAATCCGCACTTGAAAAAGCACATAGCTAAGCTTGAAAAAGTTCAAAGACATGCCACGAAACTGGTGCCAGAAATACGCAATCTCGGTTATGATGAGAGGCTGAGGGAATTAGACTTGCCATCACTCGAAGCTAGAAGAGTAAGGGGGGATATGGTGACAGTCTTTAAATTCCTTCATGGTTATGATAGAGTGGATAGGGATCGATATTTCGATATGGCTGGCTCTAGAACTAGAGGTCATAGTTTGAAGCTTCGTAAGAAAACTTGTTTGCAGGATGTAAGGAAATACTTTTTCAGTGTAAGAGTAGTTGATAATTGGAATTCGCTAAGCGAGGAGGTAGTTAATGCTATCTCAATCCATAGTTTTAAGGACAGGTATGATAAGTATCACTAAGTCTAAAAATGGAACCGATGAGGAGACGGGAAGATACGAGCTTTGGGCTCTTTCCCGTAAACACAATTAGGTAATCACACACACACACACACACACACACACACACACACACACACCTAACCTAACCTAACCTAACCTAACCTAACCTAACCTAACCTAACCTAACCTAACCTATATGGTGACAGTCTTTAAATTCCTTCATGGTTATGATAGAGTGGATAGGGATCGATATTTTGATATGGCTGGCTCTAGAACTAGAGGTCATAGTTTGAAGCTTGGTAAGAAAACTTCTTTGCAGGATGTAAGGAAATACTTTTTCAGTGTAAGAGTAGTTGATAATTGGAATTGGCTAAGCGAGGAGGTAGTTAATGCTATCTCAATGCATAGTGTTAAGGACAGGTGTGATAAGTATCACTAAGTATAAAATGGAACCGATGAGGAGACGGGAAGATACGAGCTTTGGGCTCTTTCCCGTAAACACAATTAGGTAATCACAATTAGGTAATCACACACACACACACACACACAGGGAGTTCGAAGTAAAGGATTCTTTCAGAGCTCTCGCAATGGTGACACTTATTCCAATTTGTCAAGGCCTTCTCCAGTGCCTACCAGGCGTTTAACATGGCTTCCTGATGCCACTAAGCTGTAGTCACCGTGGCTCAAGTAGTAGCGTCCGCGACTCTGAGGCGTCAGATCGAGGGTTCGCGCCCCGTCACGGTCTGAGGTTAGCAAGGGCATGCACTCAGGGTAACGATTACATCTGCCAAAACAAGTCCTTTGCAAAAAGGCAACCGTCCTAGCCCTTGGTTAAAAAGGGAGTCCGTGACGTAAAACCGGAACAACCTGATGCCACTAAGCTCAGAAAAAATTAAATATAAAAACAAACAAAGGAGGTTATAATGCTTTCCTTGGGTATTCCTTGCACAGACATGGGGGAATAGTAATCTCCTGGGGTAATCCTCACTCCCCCTGAGGCATTCCTTTCCGTGATGGGTATTAACGTAATGGAGATTGGGTAAGGGGGTACATCTGCAACGCTACTCCCCCCCCCAGGTATTAACGGGATTGGTTGCGGGTCAGTCACGATGTTGAGCATTATTGGCAATGAGACGGAGAAAATGATAATGATGATGATGATGATGATGTAAAGATGATGATGATGATGATGGTGATGATATGATGTGAAGAAAACTATGATGACGATAATGATAATGATGATAATATAGGAGATGATGAAGGAGATGATGATGATATGATGTGAAGATAATAATGGTGATGATAAAGATAATGAGGATGATAATGATGGAAAATGATGATAATGATATGATGTGAAGATAAAGATAACGATAAGAAAGATGATGATGATGATGATAATGATGAAAAATTATGACAACGAAAACGAAGAAGAGGAAGAAGAAGAAGAAGAAGAAGAAGAAGAAGAAGAAGAAGAAGAAGAAGAAGAAGAAGAAGAAGAAGAAGAAGAAGAAGAAGAAGAAGAAGAAGAAGAAGAAATTGCGTCACTAAAAGGGGGAAGGGGAGTGAATGGACCCTCCATGTTTAGTAGGTTAACCATATTAAGCAGGAGGTTGTTTAGCAACGGAGGTTGTCTTGTTGCTAAACGAGTCTTGAGTCATTTAAGTCACGCTCGACTGGCTAAACTTCTGTTTTTTATTAAGTGTGAAAAATACCCCAAAATCACACACACACACACACACACACACACACACACACACACACACACACACACACACACACACACACACACATATATATATATATATATATATATATATATATATATATATATATATATATATATATATATATATATATATATGAAATCCCTCTCAAGGTAGTCCCCGTGGCTCAAACTGTAGCGTCCGAGACTCTGAGGCGTTAGGTCGAGGGTTCGCGCCCCGTCACGGTCTGAGGTTAGCAAGGGCATGCTCTCAGGGTAACGATTACATCTTCCAAAACAAGTCCTTCGCAAAAAGGCAACCGTCCTAGCCCTTAGTTGAAAAGGGAGTCTGTGACGTAAAACCAGAACATGAAATCCCTCTCAAGCTATCGGTGTGGGGCCCGCGGTAGCGGGATACTAATTGTGACAAGTGAAATGGTGCTCTCAAGTTTTCATTAAGTGCGCTTATTACAGGTTTACTAACCTAACCTATCCTAACCCAACCTAACTAACATTACAAAAAACTCACACTTCCAAATCCTATTATTCATTGCTCTTCCAATTAGTAGTTCTAAGTTGCATTTTCTTTTATTTTTTAACCTCAACTAACTTAACTTAACCTAACTTGATCATATTTTTTACAACAGTCGCAAATCTATTTCGTAACTCATTTTTCTCCACCTAAGACTCCTTTAATTATTAGCCATTATTCTTTTCTTGGTACTTTGGGGATGCGTTTTCTTTAGTTTTACTAAGTTATGCTGACCTAACCTAACCTAACCTAACCTAACCTAACCTTAACTTACTTAATGAAAACAGTCATACTTCCAATTTCTAGACTCTTGTTAACTATTCAGTTTATACATTGCTTTTCCATGTGGTAATTCTGAGACACCCTTTATTGAATTTTACTAAGATAACCTAACCTAACCTAACCTAACCTAACCTAACTAAAATAGTTACACCTCCATTTCGTAGACTATTCTTAACTATTCAATTTAGGCACTGGTTCTCCACGTGGCATAGTTCTAAAGGGCGGTTTACACGGTCAAACGGTTCGTCGAACGCGGTTCGACAGACAAGTGTTTGAAGTGATGTTCGAACGTGTGAACGGGTTTGGTTGTCGAACACGGAACGTGTCGTGTTCGACAACCAAATACCCCGTTCACACGTTCGAACATCACTTCAAACACTTGTCTGTCGAACCGCGTTCGACGAACCGTTTGACCGTGTAAACTCCCCTTTACAGTCCAGAGGTATTTTCTGCATGATTTTTGCATTGAGTGTTCGACCAACCGTGACGGAGAAAGATACTTATGTTTCGACTGTAAATTGTTTGTCATGTCTGGGAGTCGTATCCATGAAGAAGATTCTACTTTAATTATAGGAGACTATCTGTTGAAAGGGCCAGTCATTCCAGGCACCATGAAACAGCCAGCAGGCATTAATGTGATTAGTTTGTTTCTTGTTAAAATATTTAATTTGTCTTTTTATTGAATTATTTTTTGTTTTGTTTCTTGTTAAGATATTTTATTTGTCTTTAGTATTGAAGATCCTTTTTTTTTTCTTTTTTTGCTGATTCATGATGACGTGCATGTTTTTTTTTATTTTATTTAATATGTGTTTTTGTTTCTACACTAGTGTTTTTGTTTTCAATTGCCGGGTTTATAGTAATTAGATGGGTAATTTTTGTAAGCTTTTTTTGTGTGTGCATTTGTTCATATTTATTTATTTATTTATTTATTTATATTATATAATTATTTGTTTTCATATATATATATATATATATATATATATATATATATATATATATATATATATATGTATATATATATATATATATATATATATATATATATATATATATATATATATATATATATATATATATATATATATATATATATATATATATATATATATATATATATATATATATATATATATATATATATATGCACACTAGCACTCAATGACCGTATTCCCCTTGTAAGGGGATGGCCTAGTCAAGCCACTCACCCTTTCTCAGAAGCGACATTACCCCATCTCAATTATTATAGTTTTTTGGTATTAAAGGCCGGCCACTATACTGCTTTGGTCATCCACAGGGTCTGTGGGTACAGATCGTCTGTCAGGCCCCAGTAATTTTCATTGAGCAAAAAAGAAAAAAGAAAACACCACATCCATATTCCCTGTTTGTCGTAAGAGCCGACTAAGAGGGATAGGTGTGAAGATGGCTGCTAAGCTTCCCACATTGCTCTTTACATTATCTTTAAAGCAACTGGCAGAGTAGGTGAGAATGAAGAGGGAAAGTTGAAACCTTAGTACCACACTTCTTTTGTTACCATCCTGGCTATCTTGCTAAACTCAGTGTGAAATTGAGTCTCTGTTGATAAAAACAAAGTTGGATTTGCAATGTTTTATCTAATTGGAAAATGCAGTATAGTTGATAAAGAATATTGGATTCCAAATATTTTACCTCCTACTGTTGAGATCCAAACCCGGGACATGCGGAACAGGAGACCACAGTTTAATTGTGCTTAGCACAGAGCTCATAACACACAAAAATGTGAGCTGGAACTTGTGCTGAAGTTTCAGAATTACAGAGAGCACCACTGCGCTTTTCTGCTCTAAAGTTTTACTGCCCTGCCGACCCACCCGAGTAGCATGCACAATGAAATTCAGTAAACCTGACATAGAGGTCATAAAATGAAATGTGAGCTGGAACATGTACTGAAGATTAAGAATTATAGAGTGTACAACTTTGCGTTTCTACTCTAAACTTTCACCACTCTGCCGGCTCACCGGAGTAGTATGCAACGAGAAATTCATTGCCACGTGTTCATTCGTGAGCTTTAAATTAGCAGATAGGTTCCTTAGTATTGTAAGAAACTTTTGTACAATAGTTGGTAGCCACTTAAGTTTCTTGATTGTCAAGAGTTTTGGAACCAGTGATAACTTTAGTGTCTTGTCAATATCTAAGTCAAATAAAAGAGGCAACTTGGTATATTCTTTGGTTTTCTTCATAAGAGACAGGTGTCTGTTCCTTGTGCATGTTTTATGAAGACAAGGTGTCTCTTACATTGTGCACTGTGGATGTTTCATGAACAATATTGCCTTTTTTTTTTCTTATTATTACAGAAGACAGATAACGCTTTTATTTGGTATGTTTTTAAGGCATATTCTTTGATTCTGTTAACTGAAGACAGGTGACGCCTACAGTTTGTATGTTTCATGCTTCAAATTCCTTGGTTTTCGTTATAGAAGACAGGTCCCGCCTACATTTTGCGAATTTCACCAGTCCTATCCTTTGGTTTTCTCTATCAAAGATAGGTGCCGACTACAATTTGCATATTTCGTGTGTCATAATCTTTTGGTTTCTTCATAGAAGACAGGTGCTGTATACATTGTGAATGTTCCAAGCCTTTCCATGGACATTATGGCTACAAAGACCCGTCAGTGACAAGAATTTTTTTTATCAGTGTGACACCTGGACAGGCAGATACTGGCCTCATCAACAAAGGCCCGGGCATGAGAAAACACCAACACGAAGGAAAAGAAAAAGGCTAAGGACAAGGCAGAGATGAGGTAATGTCACACAAAGGAAAATGACAGACAGAAAAAAACAGTCAAAGTACAGAGGACCCAGAGATATGGAGGACTAGGCTCTGAAATGACAATAGATCTGCTTTTTGAAGGATGAAAAGTCATAAGAATTAGGAAAGACAGAAGGAGGGAGAGAGTTCCAGAGTCTGGAGGTAGATGGGAAGAAGCAGTCGCTGCACAGACCAATCCGCGAGCTACAAATCTCCACACAGTACCTGTGGATTAGTACTATTTAGAAAATGCAACTTGGAAGATTCAGTATTTTCCAGATCAAGAAAAGGCAGGTGGCACCAACATTAATTTCTTATACCTTTCCCATAGATAAATTAAGTATAGAATTTTCTTCCATTAAGTGCATCAGTCTTGCATATATTTACTTGTATTAGTGTATCCATTTTGTGACACTGACTCGTCAAAATCAATGTCCCTCGAAAGAAGGCACCATACAAGCCCTTAATAGAATAATGAGTCTGTGACGTAAAACCGGATCATCATTTTATGGCAATGCCTAACGAAAAAAAAATCACGTTATTATTTCATTGTAATGAAATAATAATATTGTTTCAAGGGTAGGAAGGGAAGGGGGTCTGTCTTTAGTAGCTATTCTGCTTGGTACCATAACCAGAATCTAGTTTACCTCGATATGTTGTGAAACAGGATTATGTATTTAAGATCCTCTTCCTTTTCATTAGCAACTGCA
The DNA here is from genome assembly GCA_037179515.1 of Halocaridina rubra. Taxonomy (NCBI): domain Eukaryota; kingdom Metazoa; phylum Arthropoda; class Malacostraca; order Decapoda; family Atyidae; genus Halocaridina; species Halocaridina rubra. Next base: position 17,120 of record JAXCGZ010006261.1, on the reverse strand, counting down.
CAGAGATTGTTACCGTTACACAAACGCGCGCACACACACACACACACACACACACACACACACACACACACACACACACACACACACACACACACCACACACACACACACACACACACACGCACGCATACACACACACACACCACGCACGCACGCACGCACGCACGCACGCACACACACACACACACACACACACACACACACACACACACACACACACACACACACACACACACAAGGAAATGTTCAGAAATATTTATGTAACCTATGTGAGGCCAAAACTTGAATATGCAGCCCCCTCTTGGAATCCGCACTTGAAAAAGCACATAGCTAAGTTTGAAAAAGTTCAGAAGACATGCCACGAAACTGGTGCCAGAAATACGCAATCTCAGTTATGATGAGAGGCTGAGGGAATTAGACTTACCATCACTCGAAGCTAGAAGATTGAGGGGAGATATGGTGACAGTCTTTAAATTCCTTTATGGTTATGATAGAGTGGATAGGGATCGATATTTTGATATGGCTGGCTCTAGAACTAAAGGTCATAGTTTGAAGCTTCGTAAGAAAACTTCTTTGCAGGATGTAAGAAAATACTTTTTCAGTGTAAGAGTATTCCCCTTGTAAGGGGATGGCCTAGTCAAGCCACTCACCCTTTCTCAGAAGCGACATTACCCCATCTCAATTATTATAGTTTTTTGGTAATAAAGGCCCGCCACTATACTGCTTTGGTCATCCACATCCTGACTTTCGGAAAATATCACATGTAATACCTCTGCATAAAAAGGGGGACAGAGAAGATGTGACAAGCTATCGTTCCATTTCCCTGCTACCCATTTTCTCTAAAATATTAGAAAAAATTGTTGCATGCCAACTTATGTCATATTTAGAGTCAAAAGACTATTATCTATTAACCAACATGGCTTCAGACCGAAACTCTCGACGGAAGCTGCACTGCTCAAAGTTACGAATAGTATCTATAATAATATATATATATATAAAATAAATATCTCTGCTTGTATTATTAGACTTATCAAAAGCCTTCGACAGTGTAAACCATGAAATTCTTTTAAGTAAATGTACTAACCTAAATATTGATCCGAGCTGATTTAGCGAGTATCTATCTAATCGTAAACAGTCTATACGTCTTAACAACATTGTCTCTATGCCAAAAAATGTATCATTTGGTGTTCCACAGGGATCAGTACTTGGTCCTATCCTCTTCTCCATTTACGTAAATGATCTATTTTCTTTCATTTCTGACTGTCTAGTCGTACAATATGCAGATGATACTCAACTACTCCTTAGTGGTGATATTAATAATCTCCCAGAGCTAACTTTAAGAGCAGAAAACACTCTGTCAAAATTAAAACCTATTTTCAAGAAATTGGGCTGTTAATTAACGAAAGTAAAACACAATGCATGTTTATTGGTTCAAGGTTCCATATAGCACAAATTCTAGAAAACCCAACAATTAATTTTTGCGACAATATTATCACACCTAGCAAAACAGTCAAAAACCTAGGAATTCACTTTGATAACTACATGTTGTTTGATTCCCACATAGATAAAGTATGCAAAAAGGTTACAGGAACATTAATGTACCTATTACATATAAAAGACTATTTTGAGACTACCACTCGAATAACTGTTGTTGAATCTCTAGCCCTAAGTCACATTAATTACTGCACAAATGTTTGGGGAGCTACCACTAAGACTCAGATAAACAGAATACAGAAGCTTATTAATTTTGCAGCTCGATTTGCTTTGGGAGGAATAAGAAAATTTTACCACATCACACCAGCTCTCAATAAACTTGGGTGTCTGCGGGCAGAAAACAAGGTCGCTTATGCTATTTATGTTTTTGTATTCAATATTTTGGACCATCATTATTCTAGCTGGCTATTTGATTTAAAAACAGTCAGGGATATAAGGGGAACCAACACTAGACAGAGCAGTGAGCTCTTTATTCACAGAACAAACACAGAAGCAGGTTCAAAGATGATCACTATCAAAGGGCCAACACTCTGGAGCAATATTCCAGAGCATCTTAAAAATGCATCCTCCTTCCTAATCTATGGAAGCACCCATATGTACTACCTTTTTATAAAAATGGGGATATAGATGCTGTCGGAAACTACAGACTCATCTCTTTATTACCAATTCTTTCAAAGGTCCTAGAAAAAATAGTGGAAACACAGCTCATGTCATTTCTAGAAGCGAATTCTTTGTTCTCAGAGAGTCAACACGGCTTCCGAAGATACTTGTCAACAGAAACAGCGTTGTTAAAGGTCACAGAACGCATTTATAGTAACATGGATAACCAACAAGTATCTCTTCTGTTATTGCTAGATCTATCAAAGGCATTCGATAGTGTATCCCATGACATTCTTCCAAGGAAATGTAATAAATTAAATATCGATGAATTCTGGTTCAGTGATTATTTAAAAGATAGATGCCAATCTGTAAAAATCAATTCTGTTGTGTCAACACCTAGAAATGTGAGATTTGGGGTTCCTCAGGGATCAATCCTAGGACCTGTTTTGATTTTAATCTATATAAATGATATGGCAGAAGTTCTTGAAAAATATTTGTTGGTACAGTATGCGGATGATTGTCAGTTGGTATTATCTGATAAAGTATGTAATGTAGAAGATCTTTTAAAGTTAGCAGAATATGCCTTGGATGAGGCAAAAGTATATTTTCAGAAAAATGGATTGACTGTGAACGAACAAAAAACACAATGCATGTTTGTTGGTTCACGCCTGTTAATATCTCTTCTTCCCCCTCATATCAAGATTAATTTTGGTAGTACTGTGGTCACACCATCTGTATCTGTAAAGAATTTAGGTGTCCACATGGACACTTATCTCTTATATGACGTACATATCAGTCATATTGTCAAGAAGGTAAACGGCGTAATAATGATAATAAATAGAATAAAAGATATATTCGATAAATCAATGAGAATCATGGTTGTTCAGTCACTAGCCCTTAGTATAATGAATAACTGTTCCAAAATATGGGGCATGACCACTAAACAGCAGCTTGACAGGGTTCAAAAAGTAGAAAATTTCGCAGCAAAAATAGCTACGGGAGGAGCTAAAAAATATGACCGCGTCACCCCAATCTTAAAAGAACTAAATTGGTTAAAGATTGAATCTAAAATAGAATTTGATATCTGTGCCTTTACTTATAAAATATGCCATAACTTACTTCCTTCCTGGCTATTTTCTTTTCCCTCTGTAAGTGACATGAACCCACGTTCTACCTCGACAATCTAGAGATCTATTTGTGCCAAGAACAAGAACAGATTTGGGAGGAAAGTCAATAACTGTTAGAGGACCTACAGACTGGAACAACATCCTAGATGATGCAAAAGACTCCTCATCTTTTCAAGCATTTAAAAGGATGCTTAAATTTTATTTTCTCAACTCACTATATAATCAATAACTGTAATAGATGAGGAAGATCATTATTTTACATTTTTTGACAATTTTATTTTTTAGATGTATAAGTTTTCATAGTAATGCGAATTCCTTTTATCTATAAAATTTTTAAATATCAGTAGCTCAGTTTTTTATATCTTCTTTGTGATTAAAGTTTGTCATATATTACTTCATGTCTTTTATGGTAATTTGTATCTAAATTTTATATACCTTGTATATACCTTGTACTGTAAATTATGAAAAATAACCAATGTATATTTTGGAAATATACTTTTTGATTTGATTAATTTTTTTTTTCACAGCTTTCAAAGGCCTACTATATAGTTTTCTTTTGGACAAATAGTTGCTGCTCGTTAAGAACTAATTATTCTCATTGTAAGGAAAACAAATATGGAAATAATGCCGATAATAACGACACTAGTGTTATTATTACTACTTTATTATTAACATTATTGTTAACATTTTTATTACAGCATCATTATTTTCTATGAAAGCTACATTTAATCTAACTATATGTATTACCCTTTTATTTATTAGTTTATTAGTTTAATTACATGTCTACTTATAAGTTAATTTTACAAAAATATCAGATCTACTACTTTATTATTAACATTATTGCTAACATTTTTATTACAGTATTATTATTTTCTAGGAAACCATTATTTAATTTAGCAGTATGTATTATCCTCTTACTTATTAGTTCAATTATATATCTACTTATAAGTTACTTTTAGACTGTATAAGAATAACCATTGTACAAAATGGAAATAAATGCTTGTTTGTGTGTATAACTTATCTTCCTTTAAAAAAAGGATTTATCGTCATCACAGGCCTGCCATATCTCTAGGTCCTCAGAACTTCGACTGTTCTTTCGACCTGTCCTTTCCCTGTTGAGTATTATTTTTGTATTTTTTTTTTATGTTTTTAATTTTTTTATTATTTTTTTTTATTTTTTTATTTTTTTATTTATGTTTTATTTTATTTATTTTTTTTTTTCGTGCTTTTCCCTCCAATCCCTCCTCCCATCCTATTCATTCAGAATTTTTTCCCCACCCGTGGGCCCACCAAGGCCCGGCCACCCTCAGGGGTGATATCGATAACGTGATCTTATTTATGAGAGCAATATTCTTACCTGTCCCGGTATCACACTCATAAAAAATTACTAATTATGTTTTAGACACTACAAATCGTGTTATACTAATGCAAACATAGTATTAAACTCTTTTTCAGAAAGTAAAACAATTATCCAAATTGTTTTATAAGAAAATAGAGCCCACACCTCGACGTTTTGCTAGCAACCAATATTTCAAAGGTGCTCCTCAGTCTCCAGGTTTCTACCATTCAAGAGCCTGAGACTTACGAGCTAATTAAAGCCGCGCCAGAGGTCTACAAGCTCTTTCATGCACACACTGGTGGTAAGTAGACTTACGAGCTAATTAAAGCCGCGCCAGAGGTCTACCCCACCAACATACACACACACATTCACAGAAACCTGAAGACACTGGAACAGCCTTTCTTGAATATTGGAAGTGAGGGAAGTGGAGGAAAAGCACACTCGTCATAATACTCATTTCTTTCCTTGGCAGGCTTTTGACTTTTTCCTTAACTTAGGGTGGGTTTGTTGCCAGCCATATTCTCTGATATGTGGCGACGACGAGTGCCATTCTTTTTGCCAAATCATACCTGGTGCCAGCCCCCAATGTCGCTTTCCGGTGAAACTGCAGATGCGTCTTTTATTTACGATTCTTTAGCATCTGGATGACAACTTTATAGCGAACTTTTTATAAATATTTCATCGGGCGCTTCTCGGCTGGCTACTTTTAGGTGTTATCTCCTCTCAACAGGTACGATGAACTTGACTCTATTTCCATTTTTCCTTTCTTTACAGGGAGGCCCTAGGAGATACATAGCCTTGAATACTTTGAGTAGGGCTTTAGTGTTTTAGTCCTTCTTTTTAGGGAAGCCCTAGGCCATACATAGCCTTGAATTTCATATCAGGGCTTTATTCTTAAAGTCCCATCAAGAAGGACACACTATTACTCCTATAAGGCCGTAAATATTAAGTAATTTGTTTGCTCTATTAATTGTTTGTTTGCTTTGTTGATTGTTGTTTGTTTGTTTGTTTGTTTGTTTATTTTGTGCGTTAGTCCTTAAAGGACTAACCTCCTCCTTTTACCCCTTCGCAGAATACAAGAGTACAGTCTCCTTTCGTATTATGCAAGATTTCCTCTACCTTTCGTAACATACGTAAGAATCCCTTTCGTAATATACAAGAGTTCTTCCTCCTTTCGTAACATACTACTTGATCCCGACGTCTGCGAGAGACTCGGTCACTTTCGTATTAATACAAGAAGGTTTCCCTCTTTCGTAATATACAAGAGATCTCCGTGTTAATACAAGGTTTTGGTCCTCTTTCGTAATATACAAGAAGATTTCCTCTTTCGTAAATGCTCCGGGGTCCTAGCTCTCTCCTTCTTGCTCGTGCAACAAAAGTGCTGCTAAAAGTTTCCATCTTCTGAGCCCAAAAGATGCCGCCAAAAATGGCGGAAAAAAGATCAACGATCTTCTATCCACATCGTCCAACTTATACAAACTTCATAGAGACTGATTAAGTAAACTATCCACATAATACATAATGCGATTCTTTCTTTCAATATCTCACAGAAGTCGGCCAACCAGACGATATAGTCAAAATCTTCGTTGTCGTACCACGGCAAAAGTGACTGAAGACTTTCCCCTATCGCCGTCTGGGTACACAGGAGATTAACACATACTTTTAAAACAAAACAATTTTATTTAAATCTAATGTTAATAAATACTATTTTCAATATGATTTCCATCATTTTGAATGCATAATTTGATGCGCTTTGCAAAATTCAGGTGAACTCGACTGAATTGGTCTGCATAGTGAAATTTCCTATGTACCCAGACTTTGTGAACACCCTGTACGATAATATTAAAGTTTGAAATGGTATCTGTCATTTACAGTGTAGCCAATATAATTGTCGCAGTTGAAATCATATCATTTCATATAATTCTTAATTCTCTCTCTCTCTCTCTCTCTCTCTCTCTCTCTCTCTCTCCTCTCTCTCTCTCTCTCTCTCTCTCTCTCTCTCTCTCTCTCTCTCTCTCTCTCTCTCTCTCTCTCTGTGTGTGTGTGTGTGTGTGTGTGAGAGAGAGAGAGTGTGTTTGTGTGTGTGTCTCCATTGGGCAAATGATATTTTGTTTTATAACATTAATTGCTATTATTTTTCGAAGTTCGCTATATTTCTTGCTATAATTTTCTCAACTTTGTAAAATTTTTTGATATAATTTTCTCACTTTCACTATATTTCTTGCTATCATTTTCTCAATAGTGTTATATTTCTTGGTATCATTTTCTCATTCCACTGAAATTATTTAGTAAATCCAGACACTGTAAGAGTCAGAGCACACATCCATTTTATATTACTGCTTGGAGTTTTCCTGTTTGAACATTATATATCTATGTATCTAAATACAAAGACCGGTATCCCCCATGTCATGGACTGTCTTCAGTTAGAAGCTTCCCAAAGATTATAATTCTTATGCTGATTACCGAATAGGCTGTTCTGGCAATGTTGCAGTCCACTTTAACCAAACCATCTGCCGAAGGAGTAATATTGTTTATTGGTGGCGTTGTCGTAATGATCCATCGGCCGCAATTATGGAGAATTTTCTCGAAGCTGTGATTGGAAACTGATTTAGTTAACATTTTAAATCGTTGCTTATTCATATGCCGTTTCAACTGTCGCTATCAATGCCCATTTGAAAATGATGGACACAGACAGGCTGGAGTTGGGGAATTAAAGTATATTCATGCGAAGCTGCAATGCTAGGAAGTGGCCTTTGGGCTATCTACTTACGTGTAAATCTAGAATGTTGATGCCGTTAAAATTTTTCAACTCTTATTTTAACCTTTGCGATATTGCTCATGATGGGAAGAAATATAAATAATTGTTAGAGGGAAAAGCGTTTGTAAAGAAGAGGAGCAAAAATCTTACGTACAGTATGTGAAGATAATATTTGAATAATGTGTCGCTGCAGAATTTTACGGATTTTCACATCATATTATATTTGTTAGATCCACAAATATATTGCCAGAAGGAGTCGCTGAGGTTCTAATATACTGACCTCTTTACCGATAAGCGAGTGAAAATTATAGCACGGTTTGCAAAAGTATTCGCTCAATTGCACTCCAAATTTATGCTTCATCTGGAAAATATTTGGAAAAAATATGAAAATCTTCATAATACTCGGATGATATCTTTTTCTCTCAGCATTAAATCAGATTTTCTGCATTCTCCTCTTAACGCTTGGGAGACTTTTTTTTTTTTTTTTTTAACTAGACAGGATCAAGGGAAACGTTACCTTTATTCAAATAGAGACGGCTCAGATATTTTTGAGGCCAGATGATAATGATCATTTCAGTTTCCATGAGTTCAGACATAACTGAAACGCCGAAAAACCCTTTGTAACCCTCCTTTTTTTTTTTTTTTTTTTTTTTTTTTTTTACTTGCGCACTCCTGTATTCCTACCCATCTTCAATATCATTATCGTACAGTTTCAGTTCAAAGCAGAAATGTTCATGTTGAAAATTCTTTGATGCAATGTTGAGAGGAAAAGGATAATGCCATGGAAATACTTCTGTAATATTCGTTGCATATGTAAGTATACTGACTTCTGATTCTGATACATGTATTAGTCTAGTGCTCTCATATTTCATTAACACCCTGATAAAGAACGACGAGAGAAATGATTGTATGTGCTGGCTGTGTTAGGATATGCAGATTTTTGTCTGTCGTAGTAGCTTAATCGGTTAAGGCGGTATGAGTTTGTAACTTGCAAAGAGAGTTCAAGCATCTCAGTTTGATTGTTAATATATATATATATATATATATATATATATATATATATATATATATATATATATATATATATATATATATATATATATATATATATATATATATATATATATATATATATATATATATATATATATATATATATATATATATATATATATATATATATATATATATATATATATATATATATATATATATATATATATATATATATATATATATATATATATATATATATATATATATATATATATATATATATATATATATATATATATATATATATATATATATATATATATATATATACATACATACAGATATCGACTGCACGAAAGTTAAATTATTTCGTTAGATATGATATCAATAAGCTAGTTCTTCGCCCTCAATAAATATAAATCACATTTTTATCTTTATTGCGCCTATTATCTGAGATAAAACAAACACCTTCGTACCGCCATTTTGCAGAGGCCGCCAAAGCCTACTGTGTGAAAATGAAGTCATTCCTATATCTACCTATATACAAGAGCCTCAATTTTCTTTATAAAGGAGATGGCTAAGTCAAAGCGAAAGGAGGGAGGTTTGCAGTCTCCTCGCTTCGCCCCATTTGATTGATTTTCACGACACTTAAGAAAATTCAGATCATTGGTTGACTCATGAGGGGAATGTTGAGAGTGAAATGGATTATCAGCCTCTGCAAATTAGAATTTCATATTTTATGCATGTAGTATGATGACAACTTTTGTTGTAGAATTTAACATTTACCAAGTTCCAATTTTTGCTGCATTCATTTGCTGGCTCATATATATATATATATATATATATATATATATATATATATATATATATATATATATATATATATATATATATATATATATATATATATATATATATATATATATATATATATATATATATATATATATACATAAATACATAACACACGCACATATATATAAATATGTGCATAAAACCATATATGGTTGGCATAATAATAAAGACAGCTCTGGCCTCTATGGCTTCGAAGTCATTTATCCCAATTAATTATAAAAAAAAAAATCAGATGAGGAAATAAAGAAAAGTTTCTGTGAAGTAATTATTTTCATTTCAATAAATATGAATAAATCACAGATGGAAATATAGCTTTGTTGTTCCCTAGCAATTTTTAATTAAATTATTTATTAGAAATCAGTGATGGCTATAGAGAAAAACTGATCCTAAGTTTAGTTTTTAACTTAATTCATCACGGAAAAATTGGTGATGGAGACTGAAAAATTGTAAGT
>JAXCGZ010006261.1:0-2500 GCA_037179515.1 Halocaridina rubra | reverse complement strand
TTTGAGTGGGGAGTCATTATGACACACAAAGCGATGCATTTCAGACACTTTTTGATTGAAGAAAAGCTCCTCAGAATCCTGGAAGTGTTTGCATATTATAGACTGTAGCTGCATTATCTTTTAAAGCACATATATTTTCTATTATTTCACGCATTTTCATTGGTATCCAGATTTATATATATGAAAAACATTTCTAATTCTAAAGCGTGTTTTACGTCACGGACTCCCTTTTCTACCCAGGGCTAGGACGGTTGCCTTCTTGCGAAGGACTTGTTTTGGCAGATGTAATCGTTACCCTGAGTGCATGCCCTTGCTAACCTCAGACCGTGGCGAATTCTAATTTGTTAATAAACAAGTACTTCCCTGCCTAGCTTTTTGGATCTTTGTCAAAAATTACCAATTTTTTTTAATATTTTATGTGTTTCAATTAAATCCTCATTTTTGGGGTGGTTACCCACAGGCTGGAGCCGGTAAATCAAGGCTGACTACCCTCCCTAACGTTCCGCAGTGGACTCGATCAGTACCCTCATTTCCCTGATGAGAACCTGTAGTGCATTTATCTAGTTACTCCAAAATACCAAAGGAGTGGATTTCACTCCCACATATATATAGGAATTGGGTATGGGTCGTGACCCTTGCTACAATAATAGGTTATTGTACGTTAGATAAAGTTCGGTAGGGTTCATTATGTTAGTAAAAGTGGGCAGAGTGCACCCTACGATAGCCTGACGTCGTTCTGTCCAGCTGATCCGGAAAAACTAAGAAACTTATTTTCACGACCCAATACAGATGACATTAGGTTGATAATAACAGAGAATATTATTTCTTAAACTAGGGACCGTCGTATCTCAGTGGTGAAATCTGCGATTCGGAAAGAGACTAACCTGGGTTCCAGCCGACGGGGGCGTTATGAACGGCATCCAGTCTTAAGTCCTCTGCTCCACCATGTCATTGTCCATCCCCATTCGAATGGAATAGAAAAGCTCATTTAAGTGGCACAAATAACATTCAATTTTCCAAGTAAAGCCGAATGAAAGACAACTGTCTAATATTTTGTTAAAACAGAGTATGTGCTATACCCTCCTCCTGTATAAGATTTGCATCTCTTTTTACAGTTAGTCAAGTGGACAAGATTCTTGACCTCCAATAGGAATCGGTATCAACTTCCAAAGTTCTATAATATTTATTCGTGAGATATATGGTTTATATTTTTCCAATTGCGTACTTGGAGTTACTATAATTCGCAGATTTATATATCTATTTATCCATCTATATATATATATAATATATATATATATATATATATATATATATATATATATATATATATATATATATATATATATATATATATACATATATGTATTTACATAGGTTCCTACTTATGAATATATAAATGTGTATATATGTATTTATTTACTTCTTTACTAGCTAATTTTTTCAGTTATATTTCTATTTGTTTATTCACTTAATCATTTAATAATTAAAGACCTCAACACCACAAATTTCCTCGCGTGGTAATTTTAAGTGTAGAAAATTTAAATGATTATCTTCTTGTATTTAATATCTAAGTTCCACTCTCTCTCTCTCTCTCTCTCTCTCTCTCTCTCTCTCTCTCTCTCTCTCTCTCTCTCTCTCTCTCTCTCTCTCTCTCTCTCTCTCTCTCTCTCTCTCTCTCTCTCTCTCTCCTGTCTTTTTCCATTTTTTTTTCTGCCAAGCGTTTGCTTGCTATGTCCACCCACACATTGGCTTTGCAGGGGGATCTTTCGCTCGATCGGTTGTGCCACTAGAAAAAGGAAAATGGTCTCTGCCTTTTTTTTCTTTTAAAATCTATCTCCATATTTTCTATTTCTTCAACAGTGGCTTTCTTGTGTGTGTGTGTGTGTTTTTTTTTACGTTTTCTGCCGTGCATTGATTTCTCGTCTTTTTCCTTTTGATTCTTGATTTTTTTTTTAACTATTTATTTTCTATGTTTGATTTTCACCATTTTATTTCGGTGATTTGTATTTCTTTTTTTTTATCGTATTTTCCTTTTATATTCTTTCCGTTTGAAGTTTTCTTTTTTTGTTCTTGCTTTCGTCTATTTTTTTTTTTTTTTGTAATGGCCTCTCTCTCCTTTTCTATTCCTTTAATCACTGCTTTTGCCTTTGAAGTTTTTATATTATTCCTTTTTTTTTCCTTATTTCTCTTCTTTATCCTATGAAATATATTTTGACATGGCAGAATCTCTCTCTTTATTTGAACTTTTATTCGTAAAAATCTTTCACTAATTGCATCTTTCCGCTCTGGAGAGGTGGCCATGACTCTTCCAAATTGCATATTCTTTTTTTGACTTCTTTTTCTTATTCGCTCTTTGTAAGACGACAAAAGAGAAAAGTTTAAAGATAAAATGAAGAAAACATCATTGTTAGGGATGATATTCAACTCCATATGAAGACTCTCTCTCTCTCTCTCTCTCTCTCTCTCTCTCTCTCTCTCTCTCCCCGCCCTCAAATTATAT
>JAXCGZ010006260.1:42500-53509 GCA_037179515.1 Halocaridina rubra | reverse complement strand
TGGGTTCCTTTTAACCTTCTGTGGTGTAGTGGTAGCGCCTTGACTTAGTAATCATAAGTCCTAGGTTCGAGTCCCGGTCGGGGTAAAAAATGATTCATGTTTTCACATATGTAATGTGCTATTTGATTATTTCATGGCCCAAATGAGATTGGGAATCGAATTAAATGCTAAAATGAAGCCACGAGTGAGGTTGGGGAATCTGTAATATGAACATAGTGGCATTCAGTTAGAATGCGTTCATTCCTATGTATAGCAGATATAAGCTATAAGGTTGGGTTCCTTTTAACCTTCTGTGGTGTAGTGGTAGCGCCTTGACTTAGTAATCATAAGTCCTAGGTTCGAGTCCCGGTCGGGGTAAAAAATGATTCATGTTTTCACATATGTAATGTGCTATTTGATTATTTCATGGCCCAAATGAGATTGGGAATCGAATTAAATGCTAAAATGAAGCCACGAGTGAGGTTGGGGAATCTGTAATATGAACATAGTGGCATTCAGTTAGAATGCGTTCATTCCTATGTATAGCAGATATAAGCTATAAGGTTGGGTTCCTTTTAACCTTCTGTGGTGTAGTGGTAGCGCCTTGACTTAGTAATCATAAGTCCTAGGTTCGAGTCCCGGTCGGGGTAAAAAATGATTCATGTTTTCACATATGTAATGTGCTATTTGATTATTTCATGGCCCAAATGAGATTGGGAATCGAATTAAATGCTAAAATGAAGCCACGAGTGAGGTTGGGGAATCTGTAATATGAACATAGTGGCATTCAGTTAGAATGCGTTCATTCCTATGTATAGCAGATATAAGCTATAAGGTTGGGTTCCTTTTAACCTTCTGTGGTGTAGTGGTAGCGCCTTGACTTAGTAATCATAAGTCCTAGGTTCGAGTCCCGGTCGGGGTAAAAAAAAAAAAATGATTCATGTTTTCACATATGTAATGTGCTATTTGATTATTTCATGGCCCAAATGAGATTGGGAATCGAATTAAATGCTAAAATGAAGCCACGAGTGAGGTTGGGGAATCTGTAATATGAACATAGTGGCATTCAGTTAGAATGCGTTCATTCCTATGTATAGCAGATATAAGCTATAAGGTTGGGTTCCTTTTAACCTTCTGTGGTGTAGTGGTAGCGCCTTGACTTAGTAATCATAAGTCCTAGGTTCGAGTCCCGGTCGGGGTAAAAAATGATTCATGTTTTCACTTATGTAATGTGCTATTTGATTATTTCATGGCCCAAATGAGATTGGGAATCGAATTAAATGCTAAAATGAAGCCACGAGTGAGGTTGGGGAATCTGTAATATGAACATAGTGGCATTCAGTTAGAATGCGTTCATTCCTATGTATAGCAGATATAAGCTATAAGGTTGGGTTCCTTTTAACCTTCTGTGGTGTAGTGGTAGCGCCTTGACTTAGTAATCATAAGTCCTAGGTTCGAGTCCCGGTCGGGGTAAAAAAATGATTCATGTTTTCACATATGTAATGTGCTATTTGATTATTTCATGGCCCAAATGAGATTGGGAATCGAATTAAATGCTAAAATGAAGCCACGAGTGAGGTTGGGGAATCTGTAATATGAACATAGTGGCATTCAGTTAGAATGCGTTCATTCCTATGTATAGCAGATATAAGCTATAAGGTTGGGTTCCTTTTAACCTTCTGTGGTGTAGTGGTAGCGCCTTGACTTAGTAATCATAAGTCCTAGGTTCGAGTCCCGGTCGGGGTAAAAAATGATTCATGTTTTCACATATGTAATGTGCTATTTGATTATTTCATGGCCCAAATGAGATTGGGAATCGAATTAAATGCTAAAATGAAGCCACGAGTGAGGTTGGGGAATCTGTAATATGAACATAGTGGCATTCAGTTAGAATGCGTTCATTCCTATGTATAGCAGATATAAGCTATAAGGTTGGGTTCCTTTTAACCTTCTGTGGTGTAGTGGTAGCGCCTTGACTTAGTAATCATAAGTCCTAGGTTCGAGTCCCGGTCGGGGTAAAAAATGATTCATGTTTTCACATATGTAATGTGCTATTTGATTATTTCATGGCCCAAATGAGATTGGGAATCGAATTAAATGCTAAAATGAAGCCACGAGTGAGGTTGGGGAATCTGTAATATGAACATAGTGGCATTCAGTTAGAATGCGTTCATTCCTATGTATAGCAGATATAAGCTATAAGGTTGGGTTCCTTTTAACCTTCTGTGGTGTAGTGGTAGCGCCTTGACTTAGTAATCATAAGTCCTAGGTTCGAGTCCCGGTCGGGGTAAAAAATGATTCATGTTTTCACATATGTAATGTGCTATTTGATTATTTCATGGCCCAAATGAGATTGGGAATCGAATTAAATGCTAAAATGAAGCCACGAGTGAGGTTGGGGAATCTGTAATATGAACATAGTGGCATTCAGTTAGAATGCGTTCATTCCTATGTATAGCAGATATAAGCTATAAGGTTGGGTTCCTTTTAACCTTCTGTGGTGTAGTGGTAGCGCCTTGACTTAGTAATCATAAGTCCTAGGTTCGAGTCCCGGTCGGGGTAAAAAAAAAAAAATGATTCATGTTTTCACATATGTAATGTGCTATTTGATTATTTCATGGCCCAAATGAGATTGGGAATCGAATTAAATGCTAAAATGAAGCCACGAGTGAGGTTGGGGAATCTGTAATATGAACATAGTGGCATTCAGTTAGAATGCGTTCATTCCTATGTATAGCAGATATAAGCTATAAGGTTGGGTTCCTTTTAACCTTCTGTGGTGTAGTGGTAGCGCCTTGACTTAGTAATCATAAGTCCTAGGTTCGAGTCCCGGTCGGGGTAAAAAATGATTCATGTTTTCACTTATGTAATGTGCTATTTGATTATTTCATGGCCCAAATGAGATTGGGAATCGAATTAAATGCTAAAATGAAGCCACGAGTGAGGTTGGGGAATCTGTAATATGAACATAGTGGCATTCAGTTAGAATGCGTTCATTCCTATGTATAGCAGATATAAGCTATAAGGTTGGGTTCCTTTTAACCTTCTGTGGTGTAGTGGTAGCGCCTTGACTTAGTAATCATAAGTCCTAGGTTCGAGTCCCGGTCGGGGTAAAAAAATGATTCATGTTTTCACATATGTAATGTGCTATTTGATTATTTCATGGCCCAAATGAGATTGGGAATCGAATTAAATGCTAAAATGAAGCCACGAGTGAGGTTGGGGAATCTGTAATATGAACATAGTGGCATTCAGTTAGAATGCGTTCATTCCTATGTATAGCAGATATAAGCTATAAGGTTGGGTTCCTTTTAACCTTCTGTGGTGTAGTGGTAGCGCCTTGACTTAGTAATCATAAGTCCTAGGTTCGAGTCCCGGTCGGGGTAAAAAAAAAAAAATGATTCATGTTTTCACATATGTAATGTGCTATTTGATTATTTCATGGCCCAAATGAGATTGGGAATCGAATTAAATGCTAAAATGAAGCCACGAGTGAGGTTGGGGAATCTGTAATATGAACATAGTGGCATTCAGTTAGAATGCGTTCATTCCTATGTATAGCAGATATAAGCTATAAGGTTGGGTTCCTTTTAACCTTCTGTGGTGTAGTGGTAGCGCCTTGACTTAGTAATCATAAGTCCTAGGTTCGAGTCCCGGTCGGGGTAAAAAATGATTCATGTTTTCACATATGTAATGTGCTATTTGATTATTTCATGGCCCAAATGAGATTGGGAATCGAATTAAATGCTAAAATGAAGCCACGAGTGAGGTTGGGGAATCTGTAATATGAACATAGTGGCATTCAGTTAGAATGCGTTCATTCCTATGTATAGCAGATATAAGCTATAAGGTTGGGTTCCTTTTAACCTTCTGTGGTGTAGTGGTAGCGCCTTGACTTAGTAATCATAAGTCCTAGGTTCGAGTCCCGGTCGGGGTAAAAAATGATTCATGTTTTCACATATGTAATGTGCTATTTGATTATTTCATGGCCCAAATGAGATTGGGAATCGAATTAAATGCTAAAATGAAGCCACGAGTGAGGTTGGGGAATCTGTAATATGAACATAGTGGCATTCAGTTAGAATGCGTTCATTCCTATGTATAGCAGATATAAGCTATAAGGTTGGGTTCCTTTTAACCTTCTGTGGTGTAGTGGTAGCGCCTTGACTTAGTAATCATAAGTCCTAGGTTCGAGTCCCGGTCGGGGTAAAAAATGATTCATGTTTTCACATATGTAATGTGCTATTTGATTATTTCATGGCCCAAATGAGATTGGGAATCGAATTAAATGCTAAAATGAAGCCACGAGTGAGGTTGGGGAATCTGTAATATGAACATAGTGGCATTCAGTTAGAATGCGTTCATTCCTATGTATAGCAGATATAAGCTATAAGGTTGGGTTCCTTTTAACCTTCTGTGGTGTAGTGGTAGCGCCTTGACTTAGTAATCATAAGTCCTAGGTTCGAGTCCCGGTCGGGGTAAAAAATGATTCATGTTTTCACATATGTAATGTGCTATTTGATTATTTCATGGCCCAAATGAGATTGGGAATCGAATTAAATGCTAAAATGAAGCCACGAGTGAGGTTGGGGAATCTGTAATATGAACATAGTGGCATTCAGTTAGAATGCGTTCATTCCTATGTATAGCAGATATAAGCTATAAGGTTGGGTTCCTTTTAACCTTCTGTGGTGTAGTGGTAGCGCCTTGACTTAGTAATCATAAGTCCTAGGTTCGAGTCCCGGTCGGGGTAAAAAATGATTCATGTTTTCACATATGTAATGTGCTATTTGATTATTTCATGGCCCAAATGAGATTGGGAATCGAATTAAATGCTAAAATGAAGCCACGAGTGAGGTTGGGGAATCTGTAATATGAACATAGTGGCATTCAGTTAGAATGCGTTCATTCCTATGTATAGCAGATATAAGCTATAAGGTTGGGTTCCTTTTAACCTTCTGTGGTGTAGTGGTAGCGCCTTGACTTAGTAATCATAAGTCCTAGGTTCGAGTCCCGGTCGGGGTAAAAAATGATTCATGTTTTCACATATGTAATGTGCTATTTGATTATTTCATGGCCCAAATGAGATTGGGAATCGAATTAAATGCTAAAATGAAGCCACGAGTGAGGTTGGGGAATCTGTAATATGAACATAGTGGCATTCAGTTAGAATGCGTTCATTCCTATGTATAGCAGATATAAGCTATAAGGTTGGGTTCCTTTTAACCTTCTGTGGTGTAGTGGTAGCGCCTTGACTTAGTAATCATAAGTCCTAGGTTCGAGTCCCGGTCGGGGTAAAAAATGATTCATGTTTTCACATATGTAATGTGCTATTTGATTATTTCATGGCCCAAATGAGATTGGGAATCGAATTAAATGCTAAAATGAAGCCACGAGTGAGGTTGGGGAATCTGTAATATGAACATAGTGGCATTCAGTTAGAATGCGTTCATTCCTATGTATAGCAGATATAAGCTATAAGGTTGGGTTCCTTTTAACCTTCTGTGGTGTAGTGGTAGCGCCTTGACTTAGTAATCATAAGTCCTAGGTTCGAGTCCCGGTCGGGGTAAAAAATGATTCATGTTTTCACATATGTAATGTGCTATTTGATTATTTCATGGCCCAAATGAGATTGGGAATCGAATTAAATGCTAAAATGAAGCCACGAGTGAGGTTGGGGAATCTGTAATATGAACATAGTGGCATTCAGTTAGAATGCGTTCATTCCTATGTATAGCAGATATAATCTATAAGGTTGGGTTCCTTTTAACCTTCTGTGGTGTAGTGGTAGCGCCTTGACTTAGTAATCATAAGTCCTAGGTTCGAGTCCCGGTCGGGGTAAAAAAAAAAAAAAAAAAAAAAAAAAAAATGATTCATGTTTTCACATATGTAATGTGCTATTTGATTATTTCATGGCCCAAATGAGATTGGGAATCGAATTAAATGCTAAAATGAAGCCACGAGTGAGGTTGGGGAATCTGTAATATGAACATAGTGGCATTCAGTTAGAATGCGTTCATTCCTATGTATAGCAGATATAAGCTATAAGGTTGGGTTCCTTTTAACCTTCTGTGGTGTAGTGGTAGCGCCTTGACTTAGTAATCATAAGTCCTAGGTTCGAGTCCCGGTCGGGGTAAAAAATGATTCATATATATATATATATATATATATATATATATATATATATATATATATATATATATATATATATATATATATATATATATTTTATATATATATATATATATATATATATATATATATATATATATATATATATATATATATATATATATATATATATATATATATATATATATATATATATATATATATATATATATATATATATATATATATATATATATATATATATATATATATATATATATATATATATATATATATATATATATATATATATGTATATGTATATGTATATGTATATGTATATATATATATATATATATATGTATATGTATATATATATATATATATATATATATATATATATATATATATATATATATATATATATATATATATATATATATATATATATATATATATATATATATATATATATATATATATATATATATATATATATATATATATATATATATATATATATATATATATATATATATATATATATATATATATATATATATATATATATATATATATATATATATATATATATATATATATATATATATATATATATATATATATATATATATATATATATATATATATATATATATATATATATATATATATATATATATATATATATATATATATATATATATATATATATATATATATATATATATATATATATATATATATATATATATATATATATATATAATATACATATACATATACATATACATATACATATACATATACATATACATATACATATACATATACATATACATATACATATACATATACATATACATATACATATACATATACATATACATATACATATACATATACATATACATATACATATATATATATATATATATATATATATATATATATATATATATATATATATATATATATATATACATATACATATACATATACATATACATATACATATACATATACATATACATATACATATACATATACATATACATATACATATACATATACATATACATATACATATACATATATATATATATATATATATATATATATATATATATATATATATATATATATATATATATATATATATATATATATATATATATATATATATATATATATATATATATATTAGCAGTAAACTTTCTTGTATACATAGTTTGTTGAATATGACCGTTGTTTTTGCATTTGCAATTTTCTTGTTTAGCTTTTCAAAATTTCTTTCAATAACTTTTTCATTATTGTTGAGACTATATAAAACGTCGGAAAAAGTAAGAGAATTCATACGTTTCGTACAGCTTCGTACATTGTCAATTGATTATCTATTTAGTAGTGGATGGAGGTTATATATGATATGTAATTTCCACCTTTTCTTTATATTCACCACAAAGATTCAGTATCTCTGCGAAGTTTCCAGAGTTGCTGGAGGATGGACCCCAAGCATTCTTATCTCTGGCCTCTGCTCTTTACTTTCAGAGTTGGCAGAGTAATACAATTAGGCGTTTGCACATTCATAGAAAGATCTAACTTATGTTTGTATAGAGCTTACATATATATATATATATATATATATATATATATATATATATATATATATATATATATATATATATATATATATATATATATATATATATATATATATATATATATATATATATATATATATATATATATATATATATATATATCTATATATATATCATATACATATACATATACATATACATATACATATACATATACATATACATATACATATACATATACATATATATATATATATATATATATATATATATATATATATATATATATATATATATATATATATATATATATATATATATATATATATATATAACCTAATAAGCACAGTACATATGTGAAAACATGAGTAATTTCTATCCTAACCAGGACTTGAACCTAGGACTTATAATTACTAATCCAAGGCGATACCAACTGCACCACAAAAGGTTCAAAGGAAACAGACCCTATAGCTTATATCTGCTATGCTTAGCAATGAACGCATTCTATCTGAATGCCACTATGTTCATATTACAGTTTCCCCAACCTCACTCGTGGTTTCATTTTCACATTAAATTTAATTCCTAATCTTATTCAGGACCAACAATAACCAAATAAGCACATTACATATGTGAAAACATGAATCATTTTTACCCCTACCAGTCGGGGTAAAAATGATTCATGTTTTTTACATATGTAGTGTGCTTATTTGGTTATTGATGATCCCGAATGAGATTGGTAGTTGAATTAAATACGAAAACGAAACACGAGTGTGGTTAGGGTAACTGTAATATGAACATAGTGGCATTCAGATAAAATGCGTTCATTCCTAAGTATAGCAGATATAAGCCATAGGGCTTGTTTCCTTTTAACCTTCTGTGGTGTAGTTGGTAGCGCCTTGGATTAGTAATTATAAGTCCTAAATTCAAGTCCTGGTTGTGGTAAAAATGATTCATGTTTTCACATATGTAATGTGCTTATTTGGTTATTGTTGGTCCCGAGTGCAATTGGGAGCTGAATTTTAAATGCGAAAATGAAACCACGAATGAGATTGGGGAAGCTGTAATATGAACATAGTGGCATTCAGATAGAATGCGTTCATTCCCAAGTATAGAAGATATAAGCTATAAGGTCTGTTTCCTTTTAACCTACTTTGGTGTAGTTTGTAGCGCCTTGGCTTAGTAATTATAAGTCCTAGGTTCAAGTCCCAGTCAAATTAAAAGTGATTTATATATATATATATATATATATATATATATATATATATATATATATATATATATATATATATATATATATATATATATATATATATATATATATATATATATATATATATATATATATATATATATATATATATATATATATATATAAAGCCCCCACTTCTCTTCTTAGGATAATATATCAGAGAACATAAAGAAAAGTTTAGCAGTTAAGACAGTATAAGGAATCCTAAATAAATGCATTGGACTATGTTAAAAAGTGGTTGTAATGGTTGACTTAGAAAGTCCCTTCCCCCCGAATTCCTCTCATAAGATATATAATTCTGAGAGAAATACTGGAATGTCAAGCTTATAAGACAATACAGAAAATACAAAAATATAGCTTATATATTCGCTTAATGAAGGTCCATTTATCTTTATGGGTTTGCAAAATACAGAGACATAAAAATAAAGTCAAAAAGATACTATAAAAAAAATTTAAAACAATTTGCTTGCATTTGAAGAAAAGCAAGGCATTAAAAAAAAAAAAAAAAAAAAAAAAAAAAAAAAAATATATATATATATATATATATATATATATATATATATATATATATATATATATATATATATATATATATATATATATATATATATTTATTTATTTATTTATTTATTTTAGTTGTTTGTCAAAGCCCCACTTCCCACTCTAGGAACAGTTCAAAGAGAGAAATGAAAAGTAAAGCTTTGAAGAGAATGAATAGAAATGAAGAGAGCTTTGGAGCGAATGCAGAACAGGCAATATTAAACTGCGTCTTATAGCTGTTTGATAATACTACGCATCTCCCATTGCGACTAAAATAATAGCCAAATAAATTCAATTCAACCTCTAACTAACTTACATTATTCAGTTTTATAACATCAACTGAGGAACAAAATATGACAACAAAACTTAGAAGTCACTTTCTTGCTCATTTCTGAATTTGCTTAGGCCGTCCGTATTATATACAATTCGTCGTACGATATTCAGTTGGGGAAAACAAGTCCTCTAAGATATGCACACTACAAAATGCAAAAGAAAACAAATGCCTCTGATGAAGGATGAGAAATGGCTTCTTTTCACAACGCAAATAAGCTCTTATTCACCTCAACATTTCACAAGCTTTAACCATCTAAATGATGTCATATACAAGCATCACATCCCACCCACATGCAACATAAACTTGCCACAGGATACATACAAGTTTCAGATAGCCCCAAATACATAATGCACCATCGACCTCCCCTCAACAGGAAAAATACATGTATCATAGATAAGAAGCACATTAAACGTGGCTTTAAATAGATAAACAATGTATCCTCGTAACATCGAAACGTAGTATTAATTTCTCAACATTGAGGGATTTATATCTTTACCCATTTATATTAAAGCTACGGGACTGTCATTTCTTTTTATCTTCCTTAGCCCAAGCTAGTGATAATTCGGTCCCAACATAATGCCGCCATATCTTCTAGTGTACTTAATGAACCTACTGAGTTGACAAAGGGTCACCTCCTTTTACCATAGTGGTTACAGTATAGCGATGGGAACTTGTGTACCTTCCTCCTTGGGGACTTAATATCGGTACATTTTAGCTTGAAGAGAAGTGCTTAGTAAAGTAAGCTCCACAAGATTTTCATTTCTTTTGTTTTCAGCAAATACGTGCTTTATTTTTTCATCTCAAACGTTAACTAAAAGACTTTTAATCAAACGCTTTATCAAACATGAGACAAACATGAGAGAAGTGAGAGTGAGCAATAACATGCCTTTAAACACGAGTGAATATTTTTAATAAAAATTGGAAGACGTTGGGACTTATATATACCATTCAAAGAGAGAATCAGCTTAGATTCAGCATCCATCTGGACAAAAAAGATTTCATGAACAATGCGAAACAGGAAATAATAAACTTTTATATCTAAAAACATACATACTCCCTGCAGTTTATATATATATATATATATATATATATATATATATATATATATATATATATATATATATATATATATATATATATATATATATAAATATATATAAATATATATATATATATATATATATATATATATATA
>JAXCGZ010006260.1:27500-37500 GCA_037179515.1 Halocaridina rubra | reverse complement strand
AACATTGCTATTCTAAACATAAACAAGCCCAAAAGGAAGCCTCTCTTCAAGACATTACGGTGTCTAAAAAATTACTCCCCTGATATCTTTTGTGAAACATTAATCAACAACACAAATGTACCTAATAGAATTAAATACACAGATAACGTTGATTTGCAGGTTGAGATTCTAACAAAAGTCTTCCTTTAATGCTTAGATAGTTGTGCACCCATTGTAACAAGAAAAATAACCCGCTCCTCAGCCCCCTGGCTAACTAATGACAGCAAAGAGGCAATGCAAATCAGAAATCAAATACAAAAAGAGCTAAAAATGAATAGATATGATATGACTCTCAGATAATGTTATAAAACAGAAAAGAAACGTGTCAGATCTCTCATCAGTGTGAGTAAAAAAGACTTTTACAAAAAACAACTTAATGTCTCTAGACATGATACAGCAGCAACATGGAAAGTGATAAGAAGCATGATACAAATGAAAAGAGTACCTCAGAAAGTTATGAAAATATTGCAGAGTTGAAAGACAAAGCGGAAAACTTTAATAACTATTCTGCTAACGTTGGCAAAAATACATATGAAAAAACACAAGAAAATATCAACTCAGTGAATATGAGTGATTGCTTAAATGACAATTCTTCCAGTGTAAACACAAGAGAGCACTTCAAGATAAATCCTATCGATTGTGCTACCCTAATTCTTACCATAAAGAGCCTAAGAAACTCTGGCTCTTATGGTTCAGATGGTATACCATTTCAGTTCATCAAAGATGCTCTACCCATGATTGCATCCTATATTCTAACTATTATGAACACTTCCATTGTTACTAAAAAGTTTCCTGACTCTTGGAAAATATCACATGTAATACCTCTACATAAAAAGGGGGACAGAGAAGATGTGACAAACTATCGTCCCATTTCCCTGCTACCCATTTTCTCTAAAATATTAGAAAAAATTGTTGCATGCCAACTTATGTCATATTTAGAGTCAAATAGACTATTTACGATTAACCAAAACTCTCGACTGAAACTGCACTGTTTAAAGTTACGAATAGTATCTATAATAATATAGATATGAAAAAAATATCTCTGCTTGTATTATTGGACTTATCAAAAGCCTTCTACAGTGTAAACCATGAAAGTCTTTTAAGTAAATATACTAACTTAAATATTGATCCAAGCTGGTTTAGCGAGTATCTGTCTAATCGTAAACAGTCTATACGTCTTAACAACATTGTCTCTGTGCCAAAAAAGCTATCATTTGGTGTTCCACAGGGATCAATACTTGGTCGTATCCTCTTCTCCATTTACATAAATGATCTATCTTCTTTCATTTCTGACTGTCTAGTCGTACAATATGCAGATGACACTCAACTACTCCTTAGTGGTGATATTACTACTCTCCCAGAGCTAACTTTAAGAGCAGAATACACTCTGTCAAAAATTAAAACCTATTTTCAAGAAATTGGGCTATTAATTAACGAAAGTAAAACACAGTGCATATTTATTGGTTCAAGGTTCCACATAGCACAAATTCCAGAAAAAAGAACTATTAATTTTTGTGACAATATTATCACACGTAGCAAAACAGTCAAAAACCTAGGTATTCACTTTGATAACCACATGTTGTTTGATTCCCACATAGATAAAGTATGAAAAAAGGTTACAGGAACATCAGTGTACTTATCACGTATAAAAGACAATTTTGAGACTACCACTCGAATAACTATGGTTGAATCTCTAGCCCTAAATCACATTAATTACTGCACAACTGTTTAGGGAGCTATCACTAAGACTCAGATAAACAGAATACAGAAGCTTATTAATTTTGCAGCTCGAGTTGCCTTGGGAGGAATAAGAAAATATGACCACATCACACCAGCTCTCAATAGACTTGGGTGGCTGCGGGCAGAAAACAAGGTCGCTTATGCTATTTATCTTTTTGTATTCAAAATTTTGGACCATCATTATCCTAGCTGGCTATTTGATTTAAAAACAGTGAGGGATATAAGGGGAACCAACACAAGACAGAGCAGTGATCTCTTTATTCACAGAACAAACACAGAAGCAGGTTCAAAAATGATCACTATCAAAGGGCCAACACTCTGGAACAATATTCCAGAGCATCTTAAAAATGCATTCTCCTTCAAAGCTTTCAAAGGCAAACTATATAGTTTTCTTTTGGACAAATAGTTGCTGCTCATTAAGAACTAATTATTTTCAGTGTAAGGAAAACAAATATGGAAATGATGCCGATAATAACAATCTTGTATATAGTGTCATACTTACTACTTTATTATTAACATTATTGTTAACATTTTTATTATAGCATTATTATTTTCTGTGAAAGCTACATTTAATTTAACTATATGTATTACCCTCTTATTTATTAGTTTAATTACATGTCTACTTATTAGTTACTATTAATGTTGAATAACCATTGTACAAAATGGAAATAAATGTTTGTTTGTTTGTTTGTTTGTTTGTTTGAAATACAACCAAAATACACAATAACGACTACAATCTGGTTGGGGGTTTATCTTGAGGGATAACTTCGTTGAGGCAGCGCTTCAGGAGGGCTTTATCAATTATGTCAGGGGTCCATTGCCCCCTAGATATATTTAAATTGTCCTTCATTTCAATGAGGGAAGATTCCACAATTTTCCGTTTGAATTGACAGGTACTTTTAAATAGCATAGTGGCACCACTCCAATCAATCCGATGATTATGTTCATTGATGTGGGTAAAAAGAGCCGAATTTTCTTGATTATATCTTACTGCTCTCTTGTGTTTTAAGACTCTCTGGGATAGAGAGCGGCCTGTTTGTCCTATGTACACTCTATTGCAGTCATTACAGCTTATTTGGTATACTCCTGCATTAACTTCTTTTTTGTTTTGGCTAACATTTTCTTTTCTTAAAGTGGTGGGATAGTTAAAAGCGAAAGGGGACTGTTTACCTAATGTATCATTTATGACGCCTAGCTTTTGGTGAAAAGGAAGGAGGATTTTGTTGAAATTATTCTCTTTAGGGGTCCTGTGAGGATTGTAAAAAACCTGTTTAGCTTTCTGCAGAGCTTTGGCTAAGAAAAAGGAAGGATAACAAAGTTGGTCAAGCTGAGAATAAACCGTTTGAATTTCATGTTCTAAATAATTAGTGCTGCAAACCCGGAGGGCTCTAAGGAATAAATTCGAAGCTATACCTAATTTCACTTTTTCTTCATGATAACTACAAAAGTGCACATAAGACGCAGAGTGGGTGGATTTTCTATAGATTTTAAAGTTGTAACCCAAAGAATCTCTAACAATGAGGACATCAAGGAAAGGCATTTGGTTTTCGTTTTCCCATTCTACTTTAAATTTAATGGAAGGAACTAATCTATTTAATTGTGCTACAAATTCGTCAAAGGTACCCCAGGCATCATCCCAATAACTAAAAATGTCATCAACATAGCGCAGCCAAATCATGTTGGGAGGTTTGATTTCTCTCAGAAGCTCAGTTTCAAAATATTCCATATACAAATTGGCTAAAATTGGAGACAAAGGACTTCCCATACTACAACCGAACTTTTGCCTATAAAAATTGCCATTGAAAGAGAAGACATTAGTAACCACGCAGAGTCTGATTAATTTGATAATTTTTGCTATGGGTAAAGGGAAATCCTTTTTAAAGGTTTCAAGTTTCTTAGCAAGGAAATTAAGTACAGAATCTACTGGGACATTTGTAAAAAGTGATTCTACATCAAGACTGAATAATTTAACCCCATTCATTGGAACATTGGATAACCTAAACCTCTGAATAAAATCCTCTGAATGCTTTAGGTGCGATTGGGAAAATTTACCTAGATATGGGGATAGTAAGGTGGCTAACCATTTAGCAAGTTTTGAAGTGAAAGAGTCGCGGCATGAAACAATAAGACGCAGAGGAATATTTTCCTTATGGGTTTTGGGCAAGCCATAAAAATACGGGAGATGAGGATTAATAACTTTAAATTTCTCAAGGACCTCCCTATCACATTTTGACTGAGCTATGTCCCGAACATTTTTATTGAAAGTGGCAGCAACATTTACTAAGGGATTTTTGGAAAGTTTCTCATAAGTATTGGAGTCATTAAGGAGTTGCATAGCTTTACCTATATAACAGTCTTTATCCAAAAGTACGAGTTTTCCCCTTCTCAGATTTAGTTATGATGATATCATCTTTTTGTTTAAGCGACTTAATAGCCAAGAGAAACCTTCTAGGAGGTGAACCCTTACTATCGACTTTATCAAGCAAATTAAGAATAACCCCCTTTAAGCACATACTATGTCTATCAAAACTATTATTAGGACAATACTTATGAAAACCAACTATATAATCAAGAAAATTATTTTTCCCTGGTTTTAAAGGAAAATTTAATCCTAGCCCTAATACCGCCAATTCGCTTTTTTTTTGTGAGCCTATGGTTGGTTAAATTAAGAACATTGTCAGTTAGGGATATTTCATACCATTAATTAATTTTTCCAATTTTAGTTGCAATGAATTGGAGTGGAGGCCACTAATGTATGAAGCCCTGTCAAAAGCAAACCGCGAAAGAAAGTGGTAAATACCTTCATCTGGACAAACTAGACGTAAATTATCAGAAGCTTAGTAGAATCTTTTCCTCGCAGACTTGATTTCCCTGGTAGCAATTGATAGCCGATCTTGAAGAAACAGTCTTATGAAGTCGGGAAAGATATCCTTCGTAAGACAGTTTCTTCAAGATCGGCTATCAATTGCTACCATGGAAGTAAAGTCTGCTAGGAAAAGATTCCACCAAGCTTCAAATAGTTTACGTCTAGTTTGTCCAGATGAAGGTATTTACCACTTTCTTTCACGGTTTGCTTTTGACAGGGCTTCAAACATTAGTGGCCTCCACTCCAATTCATTGCAACTAAAATTGGGAAAATAAATTAATGGTAGGTTGTGGTATGAAATATCCCTGCATTACAATGTTCTTAATTTAACCAACCATAGGCTCACAAAAAACGAATTGGCGGTATTAGGGCTAGAATTAAATTTTCCTTTAAAACCAGGGAAAAATAATTTTCTTGATTATATGGTCGGCTTTGAAAAGTATTGTGCTAATAATAGTTTTGATAGAAATAGTATGTGCTTAAAGGGGTTATTCTTAATTTGCTTGATAAAGTCGATAGTAGGGTTCACTTCCTAGAAGGTTTCTCTTGGCTATTAAGTCGCTTACACAAAAGGATGATATCATCATAACTAAATCTGAGAAGGGGGGAAAGCTAGTACTTTTGGATAAAGACTGTTATATAGGTAAAGCTATGCAACTCCTTAATGACTCCAATACTTATGAGAAACTTTCCAAAAATCCCTTAGTAAGTGTTGCTGCCACTCTCAATAAAAATGTTCGGGACATATATATATATATATATATATATATATATATATATATATATATATATATATATATATATATATATATATATATATATATATATATATATATATATATATATATATATATATATATATATATATATATATATATATATATATATACATATACATATACATATACATATACATATACATATACATATACATATATATATATATATATATATATATATATATATATATATATATATATATATATATATATATATATATATATATATATATATATATATATATATATATATATATATATATATATATATATATATATATATATATATATATATATATATATATATATATATATATATATATATATATATATATATATATATATATATATATATATATATATATATATATATATATATATATATATATATATATATATATATATATATATATATATATATATATATATATATATATATATATATATATATATATATATATATATATATATATATATATATATATATATATATATATATATATATATATATATATATATATATATATATATATATATATATATATATATATATATATATATATATATATATATATATATATATATATATATATATATATATATATATATATATATATATATATATATATATATATATATATATATATATATATATATATATATATATATATATATATATATATATATATATATATATATATATATATATATATATATATATATGAATCATTATTTATCCCGAACGGAACTCGAATCTACAACCTAAAATTACTAAGAGAAGGCGCTACCAACTATACACCACAGAAGGTTAAAAGGAATCCAAACTTATAGATTATATCTGCTATACTTAGGAATGAACGCATTCTATCTGAATGCCACTATATTCATATCACAGATTCCCCAACCTCACTCGTGGCTTCATTTTCGCATTTAATTCAATTCCCAATCTCATTCGGGTCATAAAATAACCATATAAGCACATTACATATGTGAAAACATGAATCATTATTTCTCCCGACCGGGACTCGAATCTAGGACCTATAATTACTAAGTCAAGGCAATACCAACTACACACCACAGAAGGTTAAAAGAAATCCAACCTTATAGCTTATATCTGCTATACTTAGGAATGAACGCATTCTATCTGAATGCCACTATGTTCATATTACAGATTCCCCAACCTCACTTGTGGCTTCATTTTAGCATTTAATTCAATTCCCAATTTCATTCGGGTCATACAATAACCAAATAAGTACATTACATATGTGAAAACATGAATCATTATTCACCCCAACCGGGACTCAAACCTAGGACCTATAATTACTAAGTTAAGGTGCTACCAACTACACACCACAGAAGGTTAAAAGGAATCCAACCTTATAGCTTATATCTGCTATACTTAGGAATGAACGCATTCTAACTGAATGACACAATGTTCATATTACAGATTCCCCAACCTTTCTCGAGGCTTCATTTTCGCATTTAATTCAATTCCCAATCTCATTCGGCTCATACAATAACCAAAAAAGCACATTACATATGTGAAAACATGAATCATTGTTTACCCCGACAGGGACTCTAACCTAGGACCTATAATTACTAAGTCAAGACGCTACCAACTACACACCACAGAAGGTTAAAAGGAATCCAACCTTATAGCTTATATCTGCTATACTTAGGAATGAATGCATTCTATCTGAATGCCACTATGTTCATATTACAGATTCCCCAACCTCACTCGTGGCTTCATTTTCGCATTTAATTCAATTCCCAATCTCAGTCGGGTCATTCAATAACCAAAAAAGCACATTACATATGTGAAAACCTGAATCATTATTTACCCAGACAGGGCCTCGAACCTAGGACCGATAATAACTAAGTCAAGGTGCTACCAACTACACACCACTGAAGGTTAAAAGGAATCCAACCTTATAGCTTATATCTGCTATACTTAGGAATGAACGCATTATATCTGAATGCCACTATGTTCATATTACAGATTCCCCAACCTCACTCGTGGCTTCATTTTAGCATTTACTTCAATTCCCAATCTCATTTAGGTCATACAATAACCAAAAAAGCACATTACATATGTGAAAACATGAATCATTATTTACCCCGACCAGGACTCGAACCTAGGACCTATAATTACTAAGTCAAGGCAATGCAAACTACACACCACAGAAGGTTAAAAGAAATCCAACCTAATAGCTTATATCTGCTATACTTAGGAATGAACGCATTCTATCTGAATTCCACTATGTTCATATTACGAATTCCCCAACATCACTTGTGGCCTCATTTTCGCATTTAATTCAAATCCCAATCTCATTCGGGTCATAGAATGACCAAATAATCACAAAACATATGTGAAAACATGAATCATTATTTACCCCGACCGGGACTCGAACCTAGGACCTATAATTACTAAGTAAAGGCGCTACCAACTACACACCACAGAAGGTTAAAAGGAATCTAACCTTATAGCTTATATCTGCTATACTTAGGAATGAACGCATTCTCTCTGAATGCCACTATGTTCATATTACAGATTCCCAAACCTCCCTCATGGCTTCATTTTCGAATTTAATTCAATTCCCAATCTCATTCGGGTCATACAATAACCAAATGAGCACATTACATATGTGAAAACATGAATCATTATTTACCACGACTGGGCCTCGAACCTAGGACCTATAATTAATAAGTCAAGGTGCTACCAACTACACACCACAGAAGGTAAAAAGGAATCCAACCTTATAGCTTATATCTGCTATACTTAGGAATGAACACATTCTATGTGAATGCCACTATGTTCATATTACAGATTCCCCAACCTCACTCGTGGCTTCATTTTTGCATTTAATTCAATTCCCAATCTCATTTGGGTCATACAATAACCAAATAAGCACATTACATATGTGAAAACATGAATCATTATTTACCACGCCTGGGCCTCGAACCTAGGACCTATAATTAATAAGTCAAGGTGCTACCAACTACACACCACAGAAGGTTAAAAGGAATCCAACCTTATAGCTTATATCTGCTATACTTAGGAATGAACATATTCTATGTGAATGCCACTATGTTCATATTACAGATTCCCGAACCTCACTCGTGGCTTCATTTTTGCATTTAATTCAATTCCCAATCTCATTCGGGTCATACAATAATCAAATAAGCACATTACATATGTGAAAACATGAATCATTATTTACCCCCACCAGGACTCGAATCTAGGCCTTATAATTACTAAGTCAAGGCATCACAAACTACACACCAAAGAAGGTTAAAATTAATCCAACTTTATAGCTTATATCTGCTATACTTAGGAATGCACGCATTCTATCTGAATGCCACTATGTTCATATTACAGATTCCCCAACCTCACTCGTGGCTTCATTTTCGCGTTTAATTCAATTCCCAATCTCATTCGGGTCATACAATAACCAAATAAGCACATTACATATGTTAACAAATGAATCATTATTTACCCCGACCGGGACTCGAACCTAGAACCTATAATTACTAAGTCAAGGCGCTACCAACTACACACCAGATAGAATGCGTTCATTCTTAAGTATAGCAGATATAAGCTATAAGGTTGGATTCCTTTTAACCCTCTGTGGTGTGTAGTTGGTGGCGCCTTGACTGAGTAATTATAGGTCCTAGGTTCGAGTCTCGGTCGGGGTAAATTATGATTCATGTTTTCACATATGTAATGTGCATATTTAGTTATTGTCTGACCCGACTGAGATTGGGAATTGAATTAAATGTGAAAATGATGCCACTAGTGATGTTGGGGACTCTGTAATATGAACATAGTGGCATTCAGATAGAATGCGCTCATTCCTAAGTATAGCAGATATAAGCTATAAGGTTGGATTCCTTTTAACCTTCTGTGGTGTGTAGTTGTTAGCGCCTTGACTTAGTAATTATAGGTCCCAGGTTCGAGTCCCTGTCTGGGTAAATAATGATTCATGTATTCACATATGTAATGTGCTTATTTGGTTATTGCATGACCCGAAAGAGATTGGGAATTGAATTAAATGCGAAAAAGAAGCCATGAGTGAGACTAGGGATTCTGTAATATGAAAATAGTGGCATTCAGATAGAATGCGTTCATTCCTAAGTATAGCAGATATAAGCTATAAGGTTGGATTCCTTTTAACCTTCTGTGGTGTGTAGTTGGTAGCACCTTGATTTAGTAATTATAGGTCCTAGGTTCGAGTCCCGGTTGTGGTAAATAATGATTCATGTTTTCACATATGTAATGTGCTTATTTGGTTATTGTATGACCCGAATGAGATTGGGAATTGAATTGAATGAGAAAATAAAGCCACGAGTCAGGTTGGAGAATCCGTAATATGAACATAGTGGGATTCAGATGGAATGCGTTCATTCCTAAGTATAGCAGATATAAGCTATAAGGTTGGATTCCTTTTAACCTTCTGTGGTGTGTAGTTGGTAGCACCTTGATTTAGTAATTATAGGTCCTAGGTTCGAGTCCCGGTTGGGGTAAATAATGATTCATGTTTTCACATATGTAATGTGCTTATTTGGTTATTGTATG
>JAXCGZ010006260.1:12500-25000 GCA_037179515.1 Halocaridina rubra | reverse complement strand
TAATAATAATAATTATTATTATTATTATTATTATTATTATTATTATTATTATTATTATTATTATTATTATTATTATTATTATTATTATTATTATTATTATTATTATAATTATTTTTTTTTATTTTAGGGAATGTACGAGTACAGCTACAATGAATATTCTTGGATATTCATCACACATCTTTTATCCCTTCACATCTGACAAGTCATTACACTCTCCATCTCTGTTTTTCTTTATGTATTCTTCGTGCCCAGGCCCGATGAGGGCTGTTTTATTTTATAATTTTTTTTGGCCCGTCCTGGTGTCACAATCATAAAAAAAAAAAGTTTTGACAAGCAGAAAAAAGATTAAAGAAGGATAGAAATTAAGAAAAACTAAATTACTCACTGAACATATTTTATTGTCTTCGTTTATGGTAAGGACATCTAAGGTAAAAATGATTGATTAAAACATAATTATTGAAGGAAAAAAAATTACTTGAAAGAAATCTCTCGACCTGAAAATAAGAAGTTTAAATTTGAAAATATGCCTGGGTATATGAAAACAAATGCAGAATAAATTATGCAGATAATACAAACACGAACATTATTACCAGAGTTCCTCATGTACTACTGTATATACATTCAAAATATGATTATAACATCTTAACAGTCATTAGTCATCATCCTCGATCACTTCGATTTATTGAGAAATGTAGAATCGATATGTAACACAGAGAAAGGGAATAAATGAAATGAGGAAATAAACAAGGGCAGCTGGCTCTTGCCTTTCAACTACATGGTAGTCATTAGTATTTCTGTTGAATAATTAATTGCTAGGCCTTAGTACTTACTTTCAAAATCTGTTGAACAAGATATAACAATATTTCCGTATTCCGTTGTTTCATTTTCAATACTACCAATATTTCCTCATTAAAAAAAAAACAGTTTCTTGCTTATTCCACAGAGATTTGAGAAAAAATAGCAACTTATGAGAAAGATAGACGTTCCTCGTTGACACCCTCTCATTACAGTATCACCCTTATCGTCAGAAGTATTATTGACTCTTTAGTTTGGGCATCCCAATAATTTATTCGGGTATAGGTCACGTGGTCACTCGCAAATTAGACCCTGTTAAGATATTTTGCTCGGTATTTGCTAGGAAAATGTGCTGACTTGATCATGATATAACTGCGAAGAACTGACCAATCGCATGTGTAGCTTTAAAAAGTTTACTTCTGTGGCTCCAGTGGAGAGGTTTATGCAAGGACTAGATCGCATTGGAAATAGAATTTTAGTGTCTCTACGGATGTGTAAAAGAAAATTCTAAAAGCAATATGTGATACCTTGCTCCGATATCAAATTTACTCCTCAATAAAGTTTTTTGAAATGTAAGAAAAGGGTGTCCTGTATATCACATACGAGAATACAGTATATTATGAAAGTAGATTTCCAATAAGTCTATCTACTGAATACATGTGTGAGGTAGCATAAAGAAGCTTTGAGAAAACCTTTACCTTTAAAGATGTCCTTCTCTACCTTTCCTAACTCCTTATTGGGTTGAATTAAGAGACAGTCATCGGATTCTTATTTTATCTGAGTGGTTTTTAGAAAGGATTATTCTGTGTGACATAATATTGGAAATCAAACCTAAATTCATGACTCCCTAAAGAGGATAATGTGTAATCCCTCTGAATCCGTGGAGAATTTCAAAGCCATCAGGAACTTTATTGTGAGGAAAGCTCACAGCCTCATTTGCTAAGGGAACAGAGACTGAGATATTACAGCAGCAAAAAGGTGAAAACGAAAAGGAGAGACGAAGAAGAAACTTTTCACACCAAATGTATTTTGAGACTTTTATCATGGAAATCGTTTTGGTAGATGAATGACGACATTTAATGCCATCAAAAATACAGTATGGGATTGATTTGCCTTATAGTAGCATCTCTTAATATTTTACGCGAATTATGTCCATATTATAGAATGAGATGACTATACCTCTCGGATCTTCCTTTTCGTATTCTCAATAGAAAGCACGTGAAAACTGAGGTGTACAAGATCTCGCTGTGTGTACAAGAAATATGTACTGTTATTACATATTTTGTATCCAATTAGCATACTTTATTAAATACGAAGAGAACAGAAGAAGCCAGCAGAATATGTACGCCTTATGTAGAATAATGAAAAGATCAAGCTAACTTGATCTATTAATGGTTTGTAAAATATTTCTTAGCCAGTATTACTCTGGGAGACGAAGGAGCTGGGTACGTCAGTTGTGTGGTAGGAACTGCCAACTCCACTGTTTATAGGAGCAGATTTTAATATGGAATATCAAAAAAGATAGTGAAGCTAATAAAAGCCTAAATATATTCAATGTAAATTTGACTTTTCTATGCATGTGTCAAAGAGACTGAAGAGGAGCTTAGAATAATTAACTTTCTAGTCTAGTTGGCTCATTTTTCTTTTCTCTTCCCTCAAGAGAAGCAACAGAAGAAGAGAATGTGTGGCTATAGGAAAGTTAACAGAGGAAGAAAGCTATTGTTAGGGCTGAAGAAAGGAAGACAGTTAGAACTGTAAAAGGAATGAACCTCATTTCAGGATACCGTGTATGGCACCGATGAGCTGGAGAAACGAGTCCGACTTCAAGAATGTAGTCAAAGGATATCTCAGAGTTCTAATTTTCTCTTTCTTTTTTAGTCGACATAGAAGCAAATGATGGAGAGGTCTGAGGAATGAAAGCGAAAAGATCGCAATTCGGTGTGGTAAGGGTATCACGGGGTGTAAAAGTTAACATGTAATTATAATCCTTGTATGGAGAGGTTACTTTCTGAATGGTAATTTCGTTAAATTAGTGACTTGTCTCTGGTGTTATATGGGTACTCTCTGCTTAACGAATGCTCCTGTCAAGGTAATTATTATTATTAATATTTGTTTTCTTGATCTTGAAGTATACTTTACCAATAAAAAGCTTATATATGAAATGTCATTTAATATATCTAATAACTTGTTGATACATCTTCAAGTGAATATATATTTTCTTAAGAGAATACAAAATGCACCTCTCTTTTTTCCAATCTATTCTTAAAATCGAATTCCGCTTCCGAATCCTTGTAATATAGCTTTTTTTATGCATACAACTCCCATATACTTATCTACACTGAATTTCCATATAAAT
Source organism: Halocaridina rubra (assembly GCA_037179515.1). NCBI lineage: Eukaryota > Metazoa > Arthropoda > Malacostraca > Decapoda > Atyidae > Halocaridina > Halocaridina rubra. Next base: position 21,849 of record JAXCGZ010006260.1, on the reverse strand, counting down.
TATCAATGATACTGCAAGCTCATCACAGACGTAGACATTTCTTGTTCAGATCCGGTAGACAAAAAGCTATAATTAACGACATAAAAACAGAGATAACTTTTAAGTCTAATATATATATATATATATATATATATATATATATATATATATATTATATATATATATATATATATATGTATATGTATATGTATATGTATATGTATATGTATATGTATATGTATATATATATATATATATATATATATATATATATATATATATATATATATATATATATATATATATATATATATATATATATATATATATATATATATATATATATATATATATATATATATATATATATATATATATATCTATATCTATATCTATATATATATATATATATATATATATATATATATATATATATATATATATATATATATATATATATATATATATATATATATATATATATATATATATATATATATATATATATCTATATCTATATCTATATCAATATCTATATCTATATCTATATCTATATCTATATCTATATCTATATATATATATATATATATATATATATATATATATATATATATATATATATATATATATATATATATATATATATATATATATATATATATATATATATATATATATATATATATATATATATATATATATATATATATATATTTGTGTGTGTGTGTGTGTGTGTGAACAGCTATAGTAAAAGAATCATTCAACAAATGTATCGTTTAAATCAAGCTTAGAGGTGGGGAGAGACACGTAACTTCAACCATTATCTACGTACGCCTTATTCGTCTTCTATAAGGCTTTTCGGTGCCCTATATGGTCTAGGAAGACTTACTAGATGCCATATCTAGATGTCATCCACATGCCCAGTTCATGTAGAGTTAGACTAAGGCTTCTCCAAGGTGGCGTCACCTCGTCCGCAGTCTGCAGTAATGAGATTGCTCCAGGTATGCGGCTGATATCACAGCGTCTTTAATATGAAATAAGAAAATAAGAGAATAAATTGCTTTGAGATTAAAAATAAAGAAGTAGTCGAAAATGACTGACAGCTCCATTGTACCATTACCTTTAAGGATCTTCATGCAATTATGGAGTATATTGCACAAACTACATGTATATGCAATTTTGCTTCGTTATTACGGTTGCCTACCTAATAATGTTAAGAATATCATATGGCATCATTGAAAAGCTCTCTTATATAATAATAATAATAACAATAATAATAATAATAATAATAATTATAATTATGATAATAATAATAATAATAATAATAATAATGATAATAATAATAATAATAATAATAATAATAAAAATAATAAGCTATAATAATAATAATAATAATAATAATAATAATAATAATAATAATAATAATAATAATAATAATAATAATAATAATAATGCAATATATATCCCTCACGAAAAAAAATCTTTAGTAAATTCATTGTATGATGATGAAAAATGATAAGCTTGGATGTGGCTACAACTGCCTTCTAAAGAGTTCACCTGTCACAGGTAAAAAGGGAATAAGGATTTTGCTTTTACACTAGCCAAATTGTAGGACTTAATGGGTCAGCTATTCCCGACCATTTCCATACCCATCTCGTCTCCGAGCTATGGAGCCCGAACGACAAGAATACCGTCCTGTATTGGCACGGACTAAAAGCTCTTCCTTGAATTAATTCTGGGACGTGATAAAGGCGTCGAGGAAGATTTATGGAGAGTGACTTTTATCAAGACACCTTTCTTGGAGAAGTGAGAGACATGTTGACGAAGATAACTTTTTGTCAAAATGATGGAGCACTGAGTCATCTCTTTGTCGAGTGAAAAGAGTATTAGAGGGAAAATGGCTTCATATTTCATGCATTTAGAGAAATGAATATAACTTGTCACGAGATGTCTCTTTGTCAAAATGATAAACATTTGAATCATCTTTGTATGACCCCAAAGACAATATTACATGAAAAAGTGTCAGTAAAGACGTATATATTGAATCATACTACATATATTATTTTTTAAAGATTAAATGTCATTTAACGATATCACTTCAGCCCATCTGTAGCAACTTCAAGTCATCTCTGCAAGAGCCCAGCAATCTCTCCGTACATAAACGCCTACAGACACTTCGAGACAGTGGGATATAACAAGACAAAATACTTGACAAAGTGTAGCTATACGGCTTTTAAATATCACACTGTACAATGATGCAGCTTTGCTTAATCTTTGCAATAATTCAGAAATGTGACCAGAGGAAATTGGATTCAGTGATATTGGTGAAGATTTATGCCATTCTTAAGTGTTTGGAGAAGAGTAGATACTGCCCTAAAATATAATTTTGTCCAAGTAGAGTAACTTAAAATTTTCGCTGTAGTAATTAAGAAATCTTGTAGAGAAAAGCAGCTTTGATTAATTACATTGACGGACACTTGTTAACTTCACCCATGCATAAAAATACACACTGGAGATTGCGTTAAATAAGAAAGGTGTCTTGATATGTGGTTACATATTTCTTAAAACGTTAGATACAGGAATCTGGTTTCCTAAAAACAGTCCTCTTGTTTTCTCACAATATGAGAGAGATAGCTAATAAAGAAAAAACGATAAAAACGAATAAAAATTAAAAAGTGACAAGTGAAGTTAAATATAATGCCTTTAAAATGTTAACAGTGTGGCTTACCTTTAAACCAGTAAAATTTAATATTTAACAGATTAATTACAACGAGGATTCGGTATATTAGCTAGATATTTATAAAAAAAAGTAAACTCAGGATTTAATGTAAATAAGTCAAGCATGTTACATACAATGACAGAAGACAGCAAGTCAGCAGGCATACACAGAAAAAAAATATGGCTCTTACAAAGACATATACGAAGTAGATTTTAACAAGAACTCTTCTTGGAGGAGTGGAGATATCCTTCCTTAAGTTACCACCATGTCTAGAGATGTAGCTATATGTCATAACTACAAAGGAAAATAACTTTATATATGCTCACGCAGAGCGACTTCTTTTGGTTGTGAGGTGCGGAGGTTTGGCTTTCTATATAACTTTTTTCCTGAAAGATGTACAGTCGCGTTATCTCTGCATCGACTTGAAAGTAGTTTTTGAGACAAATAGCATCTATGATGCATAAAGGAGAAGAGGTTTTAACAAGGTTCCTAACATGACAAAGTGGAGATATCAAACTTTAGGATAGGAGCTTTACACCCTTTCCATTAATACTTGCATTGTATAAACTGTAGACATTTTTCTATGAAGTCTTTCACAAAGTTTTGCAAATAAAAATAGAATACTTTCATTGAAGGAATGGAAACCACTGGACTAAAATAAATACTTATGACGGTCATCAGAATTGATTTTTCAATAAAAGATATTAATTCTTACCTGCTGTCAACCCTTTTCCTTTATTAAATTTTACTTTGATATAAAAGACCTCGAACCCCAAATAATAGCATCATTTCATTGAATGTATGGAAATCACTGGACTAAAATCCATGCTTATGACGGTATTCAGAAATGATTTTTTATCAAGAGATATAAATTCTTACCTTTTGTCAACCCTTTTCCTAGCTTTATTTACTTTGAAAAATATCGCCGACCCCAAGTAAGGAACATAAATAAGAAATAAATTATATATATATATATATATATATATATATATATATATATATATATATATATATATATATATATATATATATATATATATATATATATATATATATATATATATATATATATATATATATATATATATATATATATATATATATATATATATATATATATATATGATATATTTAACATTTTATAGTTCTCTCTAAAGTGTGTGAGGAACTATATTAAGGTTCAGCAGTCTATTAATGGGGCATTAAAATTTACATATGATTTCATTCGTGAGAAAATGAAGATAATGCTGATCTCATATTTTGACTGACAGATGTTAATGACTTGTGTGTGTGTGTGTGAGAGAGAGAGAGAGAGAGAGAGAGAGAGAGAGAGAGAGAGAGAGAGAGAGAGAGAGAGAGAGAGAGAGAGAGGGGCCTTTCTCAAGGAATTTTCGCTTAGATATGTTGCTCATCATAAGTGATTTTGTACGTTTAAAAATTTTGCACCTCTAAGTTGTATGTGATTGTCACCTCAGACACATTCAGCCACTCATTATATAAACCCGGTATTTAAATCTATATGCATTAGTCTGATCATTTTTTAATGTTATTTCATAAATTGTCTAAAGTTTTTAATGTATGTTTGTAGCACAGAGCAAAGTCATGCAAGGACAGCATAAAAAAGAGAAAAATGTATAGGAGAAAGGAAACTTTCTGTGAATTTTCTTTTTTTCATCTCCATAAATTCTCTAAGCTTATTTATGGACATCAAGTCACTATCTAATCCATCAACAAATATGAAACAGGAAAAATATGATCAGAAATGAAATAGAAAATCATGTCTGAATAAAACAAACAATATTCACCAAGACCAAGACTAGAGTGTAACGAAAAAGCATACCATTAATAGAAAATAAATGGATCAATAAAATTTCCAAATCCCATTTGGAATATGATAAAATAGCAAAAGAAAAAATTAATAGAATAAAATTATTCATTAAAAAAAAAAGAATAAGAGTAAAACGCTTCTTATACACTATAGTAACCTAAAAACCCCAAGGCTTTCACATTCTTTTGGAAAAAGGGTAATAATTATATATATATATATATATATATATATATATATATATATATATATATATATATATATATATATATATATATATATATATATATATATATATATATATATATATATATATATATATATATATATATATATATATATTTATACACACACACACACACACACAAGAGAAATAAAGCCCCTTATGAGAGGAGTGGCATATTCAAAGTACAAATTTTGTCTCTACCTGGGAGGAAAATGCAAAGGAAGTGGTTCCAACTCCTCTCACTCCTCACCATTTAGCTGACTTTTACGATCCCCAAGAGAACATGGAGGAAGTTTTCTTCCTCCCCCATGTGTGCGTGCAGGTATAAAAGCATATGCGTGCGTGTGTGCAGGTGTTGTTAATATGTTTGTGCATACTTTGATTTCTAAGCAAAACAAAATTATTATCAATAATTTCAAATAAAAGGAAATACTTTTACCATGGCAGAAAATGGCCATACTCATCCACTTTTCCTAGATCAATTAGATTCCATCCATATGATGTGAGTATATTACATGAAAATATTAATATCAAAATACTTGAAACGAATAATACTTTATCAGAAGAATAAGGGAAAGCATTGGCCGTAATTGTAGTCTATCAAGTTCTATTCCTTACCAGTAGAGGTATATATGAAAACCCAAAGCTCTGAAAAGTCAACAAATTATCTAAAAAATCAGGGATATAAATCAGACAAAAGGGTAGATGTTCTACACCAGTGCACTTCTAAAGAGACAATTTAACCTAAGATATGGAGAAAAAAACATAGAAAAGTCTAAGTATGTTTATCTGACAATGACAAAATCAGGCCCATCGTGACGGAAGCATATATTATAAAAGAAAAAAAAAAGAAATGAGAGAAAGATGCTATGCTATAGTGTTTATTTAATTTGTAAAAGGTGGTCAATAAATTTCTAGGAGCATATAACTTAGACAAAGGAGAAATGCAGAAATACTATTTCATGCAGTTATATTATGGTCTCACATTATATGCATTAACTTTTGCTATCTGCAACTATATATTAGTATCTGTCAGTTATATTTGCTCTACATCTAAACATCAATTTAATAATCTTTATAGTGATCGCTATGTGATTTAAAGCGCATCTCCTTTAATATTTTCACGAAGAATTACCACAATATGGTTTTAAAGAAATTTGAAAATACTCCTCTTTATCATACGTTGAAGAGAAAATATTTAAATATACTCATAAATTAATATTATGAAAAATGTGACATAGGAAGGAGAGGGCGGCTTGCGATTTTTATAGTATGAAACAGACGTAAAACGGTAGCGTTTGAAACTTAAGCCAAAATATATGAGAAGTGTCAGCACTGTTTAGAATGCAGATTGCTTACTAGTGGGCGTAACTCATTTATAGAAGTAAACTGTAAATAGGCCAAGTAGTCGAAACCCCATTGTGTCGTGGATTAATATGAAAATAATTAACACAATATAAAATAAGTGTATCATATATTGATTAAAAAAAATGCCTCATATACGGCAGAAGCTGTCCTGATGACGGAGGTAGCAATCTCAGAATACTTTGAGTTTCAACACTTTGCTCAGGCAGTCACTATTTCAATCAATATAATTGTGAAATGCCTCCCTTAACCTATACCAATTCCTCATGGATTCTCTTGGAACAATTACAGGACATCCTCATCCTTATTTTAGAGTTAAATTTGGAACAGTTTTGGGGCGAACAAATGAAAACATGGAAAAAAATTCGAAGAGGATCAAAGCCTTTACATAAACAGTGTAGAAATCGTCTTTGGAGCCTTTTCTTGTTTGTACAGTAAAGCATTTACATCTAGTGTAAGCATCCAAGAGATTACTAACATTGATATAAGTTTTAAACAGATTAATGGAATATTAACACTCCCCTTAAAAACAGAAAAGAGATGAGACATACAATCAAATCCATTTACAGAATGACAGAGAGAGAGAGAGAGAGAGAGAGAGAGAGAGAGAGAGGAGAGAGAGAGGAGAGAGAGAGAGAGAGAGAGAGAGAGAGAGAGAGAGAGAGAGAGAGAGGAGAGAGAGAGAGAATCTTTCTACGTATTTAGCATAGCTAAAAGAGTGTAACGTTCACACCAAGAGGCCCCAATACCATCTCCTCCAAGGTGTCTCCACTTTTACTCTTGGCCAGAGCGGTTTGGGGATAAAAAGAAGATGAGGGACTCTTTCGTAAGTTCTAGCCAATTCATCTGGCTAAGAAAGCAAATGGCTTTGGCAGTTTTGGAACAGAATATTCACGATGTCATGCTTGGAATAGGTCAATTTGTAAAATAGAAGAGAGAGAGAGAGAGAGAGAGAGAGAGAGAGAGAGAGAGAGAGAGAGAGAGAGAGAGAGAGAGAGAGAGAGAGAGAGAGAGAGAGAGAGAGAGAGTCCACTACACAGCAAAAAGTAAAATTGCACTTAACCAATCCTTTAATACCCAGGAGAGTATTTTACAGAGAAATTAAGAGCTTACAGGTGACACTTATTACAATAAGCCCTTATTATTATTATTATTATTATTATTATTATTATTATTATTATTATTATTATTATTATTATTATTATTATTATTATTATTATTATTATCAATATTATTTATTATTATTAATTAATAATAATTAATTAAAATAATTATTAGATCCATCCAGAACCCTAATAATTGGGTTTCTGAATGTGCTTGGATGTAGTGTATGTGAAAATAAGGAGGTGGTAGGGAGTATGTTTGTAGAGAGAAATATAGATGTACTTGCACTGAGCAAAACTAAGAAAAATGGGAATGGTGAGGTGTCATTCGAAAGTGTGTTAGGTAGGGTGTCTAGAGTTGAGAGAGAGAGAGAGGAAGAGAGGGATTGGCTTTGTTGGTAGGTGAAGAGATAAATAAGTGTGTGGTGGATTGGAAAGAAGTATCATCTAGAAGAATAGTGGCTAAATGAGACTGGGACGAGGTTTTGGCATTTGAAAGCGACTTGGCAGTGAAAGAAGTGTGGATGAAAAAAAAAATTGGATGAAGTTGAACAACTGTGTTGAAGACTTGAGAATGAATGTGAATGTGGTGTTGATGGGAGATTTGAATGTTAGAGTAGGGAATGAGCCAGTGAATGGGGTAATTGGAAAGTATGGAGTACCTTGTATGAATTAGAGTGGAGGGAAAATGATAGAGGTGTGTATTGAGAGAGGAATGTTGATTGCTGATTTTAAAAAATGAAGTGCGCAAGTATACATGGGTCAGAGTATCAGAGTAGATGATGACAGAGTTGTTGACAGAGCATTTATGGATTATGTTGTGGTGGACTGGAGGGTGATTGAAAGAGTGGTGGATGTGAATATACTGAAGAGATCTAGTGGTGGAATATCTGATCATTCTTTAGTGGAAAGTAGAGTGAGAGTGGGAGAAAAGTGGAAAAATATGAGAAGCAGGAGAGGAAGAGAGGTACTAAAAGTTAGTAAATTGAATAAAAAAGAAAAAGAGTATATGGCAAGTTTGAGGGATGTGTGAAATGTAGTCAAAGAGAAAGGGGAGGAGGGAGTGGAAGATGAATGAGGTTGTTTTAAGGAGGAAGTCGTGAATTGTGCCGAGGCAGTGTGCGGAAGAAGACTAGCTAGTGGAAGTAAATGGAAAGGTAATGTATGGTGGCATGAGTAGGTGAGTACTATAGTGGATGAAAATAAGTGGGTATTTGAGGCATGGTTGAAGGTAGGTAATGAAGAGATGTTTGAAAGGTATTGCACAAAGAGGAGGTTAGTGAAGCATGTGGCAAAAAGAGGCAAAGTAAGAAGTGGATGTGAGGTGACGTAAATGCTTTTTTGAAAATTTTGAAAGAAATAAAAGGAGGAATAAAGAGTACAGAAAAGTGAGTCTAGTAGGGATGAGAGGGTGAAAGGAGAAAATGACAGTTCCTAGTAGACAAAATAAAGGTGGAAAAAAGATAGGCTGGGTATTTCAAGCAATTGCTAATTGTGGAAGATGATAAACAGTCAGATTTTGTGCCTGTGGGAAATTAATAGAGAATGCCAATGTTCGGTGATGAGATTGATAGAGAAATAACAAAAGAAGAGATTCAATTGGCAATGGGAGCAATGAAAGTAGGTAAAGCAACAGGGATAGATGGGTGTCACGCAGAATGCTTGTCAAAAGGTGGGAAGTCATTAGTAGAGTAGGTTGTTAGATTGTTGAGTGAATGCTTCAGGAGAGGGAGGATCCCAGTTGATTAGAGAAGTGCATGTGTTGTTCCACTTTATAAAGGGAAAGAAGAGCTTACGAAACTTAAGCAAATTCATTCTTTAATGTTGCAAATGAAATATTATCTTTAATTTTATTACTGCATGCACAGATACAAGTTTTTTATATAATTTTTTTTTCAGATACACGTTTTTTTATATAATTTTTTTTTTGGTTGAAAAGTGAATATCATCTTCATATGATAATTAGAACATTTCGAAGAGACACAGATATTGAAGATTTTGAAAAGCTTATCTAGAGATAATTATTGTTAATTACTGTCATTGTCATGAAATTTATAATTACAATTGAGCTAATAAAGATAATTTAGATTCACTGAGCTTTTCAGTGGATGTGTTGAAAGGAATATATTTTC